>JAWLRI010000950.1:2600440-2644773 GCA_034781795.1 Crypturellus tataupa | reverse complement strand
GAGGGCAACTGCTGCCTCATGGTCAACCTGTCGTCCACCATGATGCCCAGGTCTCTCTCAGCAGAGCTGCTCTCCAGCAGGAATTACCAGGATATGAACACCAATGTCCTTTCCTTCCTTGCTTGCATCTGCTTACCAAGTCTGCTTATCAATCGGATTGAGGCAAGTCTGCAAGGACTAGATCTGTTTGCTAAAGTCTGGGAAACAGGGTATGAAAAGAGTTGTACAAAATAAAATATGGTTATAAAATGAAGAATGAGCAACCAAAAACAGCCTAGTCCTCTAAGGAGTATGCTAATTTTCAACAAAAATTGCTGAGGGATGGAAGAGGTAACAGTTAAAACTGCAAAACAGCTGGGGACTGTGAGACTCCTTCCATTGGAAACATTTCTAGGGATTCTGTATGTATAAACCCTGATTCATCACACTGTGCCGAAACAGAATTTAAATTACACAAGGAATATGACCCTGCTCCAGGGCAGCTGGTTGGATTAGAGGAACACTTAAGTTCAGTATTTGCAAGATTTTACAATGTAACTATTAGCCCACAGTGGGCTTTGTCGTCCTATTTTTTCAGTCCTCGGCTCCGTAACTACCATGAAATAATGAGACCTATGATAAATGTCTTGGTCTATGGTCTTTTGAACATGTTTATTACAGAAGTGTTAAGTAGATTTAAAGTTTAAAGCTATTTTTGATAAAGTTTAAACATACTTCTGCCCCCTTTCATTAGTATTTGACAGTTTAAAATGAAATATTGTTTTCAGGTTTGTAGTAAAAAAAATAAATAACTGTCTTCCCATCTCCCAGCTTCCCAGTGTGGCATAATATTTTAGAGACTTTAAAACTTAGTCTCCTTTCACATTGAAATCTGAGTAACAAATGTAATCTATCTCTGTTGTTCTATCAGAACGGAAACTGCCACAGTTTCCATTCTGCCATTTTACCCTGTGGTAAAAATGGCCTTCATAACTTAAACACTATGACATTTCCATCTCTCTGTGCACATACTGCCAAACATCCACTTTCAAGAGAACCCCTAAAGATTTTAGGAACACATCACTACTTTCAAAACTGCAAAGATTAAAATAAAAGGTACTAGACTTTACAGAAGATTTGGTCAAAAAAGGTCTAACTAATTCCCTACAATGTGGCCTTCTACTATTGATTTAGACCATAACTGACATGTTAGTTTTTAAAAGTGAATTAAAAAACAGGTAGGAACGGAGAGTAGAACATACAAAGAGGGCCAGCCCTTTTACCAACAGTACCCTAAATGGCAGTTTCCTTATTAGTTTCCAAATGGACTGAATCATCTTTGGCCTTTTTGAAATCATGAATAAAGAATAATATTAGTGGAAGAGAAGGAAAATGTAACAATGGAAGGAAAAAAAGACATTTGAAGGCTATTTAATATATGGGAAAGTTGTAAAGTTTTTGAAATTATGTAAACTAATAATGAAAGTTTAAATTGTCCAGTAATATTCTGTTCTTGCTGTAGAAGAAAGCTAGTTAGAATTAACCAAATATATATTTGTTAACTGAACACAGTGGGTTAATTCAAAATGAAAGTCTGGACTGATTAAAAAAAAAAAAAGGAAAAAAAAAAAAAAAAGGTAGCTCAAAAGGAAAAAAAAAAATCAGCTTGCCTATGGAGTCCAGGGATTCACCAGTAACTTAATTACACTACAAAGAGGATGGGAATGGATGTCAAAACTGACGATCAGCAAAGCTATCTGGGAGCACAACTTGGTGCAAGAATGTGCTAAACAATCCTGTCAAATATTTTTGTGAACTCTTCCATACTAGCTGACTCTAAAAAGAGCTGTTAAATTTCTTGTGTATTTGAAGCAGAAAACTTTTGAAACATCCCAAGTGACAGATGTCATGACTCATGAATATATAAATATTCAGAAAGCAACAGATATTCAGAGACACCAACAAAGATTTCTGCTATTTAAAGTGTTATAACACCCTCAGAGAGGATAAAAAAAAAATCTTACAGGGCTGTTAACAAATGTTAACAGAGCAATGTGTCCTTACACAGTTCCACATAGGTATTTCAAACAGAAATAAACCGAAAGGAAAACACACGAGCATTGTCTCAGAAAACTGATAAACTGCAATTTTATCACTACGATGACAAGGAAAAAAGTGAGCCTTTGAGGAAAGGAGGAGCACAATAAAGACTGTAAAAAACAAAGCAGACAGTACAGATTTAAAGGTAAAAGTCAATGGACAAAGCAGAAAAAGGTGGACTGTGAGGAGTTGCTGGATTGCAATAAGTTATTTGAAGGAGAAATGTGTTATGACAAGAGTAGGATAGAGAAGTGGGCAGCAGTGAAAGACAGCATCAGAATGGTAATGCTTAAATTCATGATAATATTTGGGGCTGCAGAAGGAAAACAGGGAAATAACAAAGTATGTTTGAATAAGGGAGAAGAAAAAAGATTTAAGCAATTTCCATTGCAAGGTTATACTCCTCTGCATATGTGCACACACACATGCACGCACACACACTCATTCCCATTAGTCTGACTGTAGATGTCAAAGACTTGCTGTATAACTTTAAAAAAGAAAAAAAAAAAAAAAAAAAAAAAAGACAGAATATGAACTTTCCTGTCTTCAGACATTACTCAAAAGCACACGGAATCAACTTTGCAAGCGCCATATCATCTATTCCAGAAAAACAGCTCTCTTGCTTGTATGTAGATATATGTTTGTTTACATACGTATCGTTATCTGCACTACATATATTTGTAACCATGAATACATATTCTTCACCCATGGAACTGGTGCAACAAGGAAACAAGAAAACAGAAAAGACCTGGGTAAGGAATTCTTTCCACTCTCTGCAAATCAGGCGAGTCATTCTTAAGACAAAGAACAAAGAGGAAATACAAACTCCTACTTTCTTGAAAGAGGAGGATTCAGGCAGCCGAGTGCTCCTCATTGCAACTCTGGACCTCCTTTATGCACGGTCTCCAGTAAAGAGGTATATTCCTGAGATCACTCCTGGAGTCCCCTATCACTGGTTTGAGCTTGCTTAGCTTCCTTCTCCGTCTGAGCTGCCTCCTGCCTCCACATGTGTGCAACTCAACCCTATCATGCCATAAACACATTCATAAACTAAACAGCCTGCATTTGCTGTTATTTTTGGTAGAGCCAAATATTTATTTAAGATATTATCAAAAACAGAACTTGGAGTTATTGTAAGATGCCTTTAAAATGGTTTGGCATCAGGAGCCCCACCTCGAAAGGGCAAAAAATACCAAGCAGCAGAAGCAGCAGATGGAGAAAGCACATTCTCTTGAAAATTATCTACAACAAGGAGGGAAAACATAAAAGGTAAATTAATTAATTAAATAAAATAAATAATAAAGCAGAAAAAATAGCTACAGAGTGATTTGGGAACGTCTCCATATTGTGACCTTCTCCCTATAGAAAATTTCCCTGCAGTGGTGACCATGCTACATATGGATTTGTCAGCAGTGCACTCACCAACACATTGGATATGTTATCATATTACTACCTGATTATCTTTCCAGGGAGGAGGAGGTGCACAGAAGTACTTTGTATTAATAGAGGATTTCTTTTGTTTCCGAATACGTGATTTATAGGACATGAGGACAGCCAAGCGGAAAACGTCTTAACACATCTAACAAAGCGTGGCAACGATGAGGAAGACACTACTTACTAAGAGTATTTTATATTTTCTGATTGCATTTTAATGACATATATATGTCTTGACCAAGGAAGGTACCTTGGAATCATGAAGCTTATCTGCAAGCCTGCTCCTTCATAGTTTTCAGATATGCTAAGACATGATTACAGAGTACTTTGAGATATGGGGAAAAAAAAAGAAAAAAAAAAAAGGAAAAAGGAAAAGAGAAGAAAAGAAAAAAAATAAGAAAAAAAAGAAAAAAAAAAGAAAAAAAAATGTGTGCAGAGCCCCCTGAAGAAAGGATGAATTTGACATATTTGTGACAGCCTGCCTCGATGAGCAGATGTACTGCTATCTGATCAGCATATGAACTTTCTGTGCTTAGATAACCCAGGTTTGTTGCACTTACAATCCATCTGAGATCTCATGAATGCATGATTAATTGATCTGTTTGAGTGAACGCAACTGCTGTATCATTAATCTTTTTAAAGTAATTAGGTCAGGACAAAGTTCTGTCTCTGAGATTACAAGACTCAAGTACCTACTGTGATCCCTTCCCTGATTCCCAAGGGAATACAAAAAAAAAAGACAAAAAAATTCTTAAAGTCATAAAAAAAGATCAATACACTAATCTCAAAAAGTATTTAAGAGAAAAAGGAGGTCAAAAATGATATAAGCTTATACTAACTCTATCATGCATAAAATTATGACGCTAGCAGAGAATTTCACCACAGTGAAGTATGTAGAATTGTAAAATCACAGAATGGTTGAGGTTGGAAGGGACCTCTAGAGAGCATCTAGTCCAATCCCCCTGCACAAGCAGGGACACCCAGAGCATGTGGCACAGGGTCACATCCAGGCGAGTTTGGAAGATCTCCACGGAAGGAGACTGCAGAACCTCTCTGAGCAGCCTGTAAAATGATCCAAATAATTCCCATATGTCATTTTTAGATACAAACGTTTTTAATTAAAACACTTGCAGGTTCCTAACTCACCCAAAGTAACCCAAAGTAATATGATGGCAACATAAACTACAGCAAAAGTCTTTGAAAACAACCAACATCTTTTAATTACGTTCCACTTGTAAAATACAGAATACCTGCACCCCTGCATCTTCCTGTATTTTGAAAGTTCTCATGAGACTATTTTAATTAATTTGGTAACAACTTACAAACTGTTTCTGTAATACTATTACAGAGTCCAGCATACTGCAGCGCACTTGGCTAGTGCATATAAATCCACTGTTGTAAATAAAGGCAAATATCATGACCCAGCATCATATATTGCCAACAGTTCAGAGCATTGAAAGCCTTATAAAAATGAAAAGTAATGCCTTCATTTTTAAGTCAGGTTTCTTTTACTGAGTTCTCTTAAAATAATTTATTTCAAGAAACAGATTTGCCTCAGTGAACTGATAAAGTGTAGGCCTGGCAAAAACTAGCATTCCTACTGTTCAGCACAGGGTATTTTCTCTCTACACTGACTTCAGTTTCACTGCTTAGCAGGAAAACATTTAAATTTTTATTGTATTTCTACCTTAGAGCAAAAGAACATATGAGTGAGCTAAATAATTGTGCACTGAGGATTTTTTTTAAATACACAGCAGATGAAAACAAATGCCAACTACTGACACCAAAAGAGAAGATTGGCCAAAAATCCCTTTTGCTCCAGGGCTACTGCTGTGGTATAAAATGCTAGCCATCTGCAGAACACAACATGCTGGGGAAAGTATAAATAAATAATCCATATTTTGAGAATCATAACTTTTGATAACAGTTTAAAACAACCCTGAGGTAGGACGTGACAGTTGATCTATCTACTTTCCAGTACAGTTATCAAAGTAAATGCGACACACGAGCCAATAAGATTCATGAAAATACGAAAACAAAATTATATGTGAAAAACATGACTTGGGGTATGGGCAAGAAATAAGACAGACTCCCTCACATTGCTGTTTTGAAATGTCTCTACTAAGCTTGTTTCAGATAGCAACATGCTGAATGAGCTGCAAAAGGGGCCAGGATGTATCATGGCTATACATATTTGAAAGCTGACTGCTAGTTTCTATCCCTGAAGTTATTAACTGAAGAGGAGAGTTTGAAGAAGGAAAAACAAAAAAACAAAAAAAAAAAAAAAAAGAGAGAGAGAGATACAGAGATGGATCAGATCAAGAGCAACAGGACGATCACGTCAATAAAAAAGACAAGACCTTGTATGAGGAGCAGCAGAAGCCCTTGCTGAGTTTGGAGGTAGCTGGGGGTAAAGCTCACTGTTGCTCTGAACTCAAGCTGCACAAATGCAGCTGAAGCTCTGAGCAGCACTTGCTGCCTCCCACTGCTTTCAGGTGCCTTTTCTTAGTGGTGCCAGGCTATCTTACATGGGGAGGAGCAGCTCCTCTTCCAGCCTTGTCCAGTCCCTTGAACTGTGCGACCCTGCAGAAACGGCTGCGAGCTCTCCAGCTGTACTGCTGATCTAGAAAAGCCGCAACGTGGCACTTAAGGTTATGCTGCCCTCTCATACTCTGCTAGAGCAGCTCACGTTTGCAATTTAACCACTGAGCACCACTGAGCTCCTTCACAGAGGAGCTTCTCTTAAGAGTGAAGCCCAGACTCTAACATAAACACTGCTTCGTTGTTCTTTACCTATGTTTGAAGCCAGGACAAACATCAACCCAAACTCTGTTATAGTAAAACACAATACTTGTTTGGCATTTCCCTTCAGATCAGCACAGTTTTCTGGTTTATATCTCTTTATATCTCTTCAAAAAGTGATATATAAATACAGATATAATTTAACGGTTTATGTTAAAGATGATGCAGCTTGGAAAACCTTTAACAGTTCAAATGGGGAGACTTAATCAATCTGATAATACATAAGTAGTTCTTGTGGAAAATACATTCATATTTTCAGTAATCTGAGAAGGAAAGCCAGTAACAAAAAGAGAAGTCTCAAGGGTTTCAAATTCTCATTTGCACTATGCAAAATTAAATGTTGCATTTACATTCTGTTTTTCTCTATACTTACTACTAAGCAAATAAATGAAAACGTAGTACCATAAATAGTTTATATTCTATCAAGTGGAAATAGCTTCATGATTTTTCATTTCACAAAAAATTGACTTTCCATTCTAATTTGGAAAGAAAACAAGTTTTGAAATATACTGATAATTGAAAGAATGAAACTGCTGCTTTCCAGAGTGCATTCCAAAAGCAGTATCTTCAATAGTGGTTCACAAATATAAACATATGAACATAATGATTGCATATACCAAGACAACTTCCTTTATAAATTCCCTCGGCCTCTGTATTAACTGAGTCTTCTTCAATTTGTCCATTGTTATCTTTAGTCTTGTTTATGAGATATTTTGTTTTGGAAATACAGAAGAAATGAAAGAAGATGAGAGGTTTATTTGAGACTATAAGCACACACATGAAAGCATTTTTCCCCTAAGTGAGGGTTATTATTTTTAGAATATTTCCAAAACACCAGTAAGACAATGGTGAAAAAAAATCTGTGCCAAGAGCTCTATTTATTACAGTCAATCATAACCAAGATGCATAAGGTAACATTATTTGTATTTTTTCCCCTATTTTTTACTTAAAAGCCATATCTGCCTATTGATAGACCAAGCTTTTTTACTTAAGCTTAGCTTTTACTTAAGAGTCATATCTGTCTATTGATAGACCAAGCTACCTCGAAGCAGTGTTATCTATCAATCAGGGTATTGAACTGATGGAAGAGTTGACTGGTCTGTCACCGAATTGCCAGGTCATTTCACTCTACACTATACTTTATCTATTTGTAAATAAGATTCACTGATAAAAACATGCAAGAGGTATGCATTAATCTGATGATACAAAAATATTTTTGTCCTGTCCAAAGCAGCAGTTGTGCTCACAAGCACCCAAGGCCTGGCTCTCCCCCTCTCACCAGAATAAGGACCAAATCCCACACAATTTTCAAAAGGTGATTCTGAACACCCAGAATTCTGAACACTTTATGAAGTGGGTCCTGTCTCAGGGACTGAGGATACTGCTGCAAGAACACTGCCCATGCGCACAGAGAGGGAATGTAGCTATGAGAACGGGACAGCGACTGGAGACCATGGTAGAGTAACCTGATAAAGAGAGAGGCTAGATTTACAAGTGTAAAGATAGTCGTGATTCATGCGCATATTTAATCACTGTCAGCATAACTGAGAAATGGGCAAGAGGAAAAAAAATACTAGAAAGAAGAAAAGCAATTTAGCAGGTTTAAAGATAGCCCATCAATAGGCAGGCAATAGCTTTAGAAGCTGAAGTAAAACATCACTCCTCTGACAAAAAGGCAACTACATTGCAGAGAACTGGTGCTGATGGTGCTTTTGCTACAAATAGCAAGTGATTTATAAAAAAAAAAAAAAAAAGCCTCCAAAATTCTGTAAGATTAGAGAACAATTCCCCTGTGAGGCCTTCATCGTATTTTATATGTCTGTACAGGGATGATGGGAAAAAAAAAAAAAAAATTGTACTATTGAGAGAGCAAGTTTAAAACAGGAAATCACTGGAAGTTAAAAATAGAGGGGGGGAAAAAAAAAGAAAAAGAAAAACTTCTAGGAAATTCAATCATTGGCAAACTACATTGAATGTTACCATATTCTTTTCTTTGGCTGCAGGAGGAACAGTTGTAGCAGAGAATATCTTTTCTGTATGCTATATTAACCTGTTATATTCTCCTCCCCTTATATTTCTGAATAGGTAGCACCTTGGAGAAACTGCTTTAAAAGGCATCAGAAGATTCACAGAATGCATTGTCTCAAGTGGAATTATTCCGTTCCCCTTCTTTCAAGTAATCATTCTCACTATAGGCAGAAAGGCTAGGGAAAAGATTTTGACCATTTGCTTCCCAATAATGTGTCTTTTGACGAAGAGCATCTAAGAGCTCCTTGGAGTGTTATCAGGGAGAGCCTCTGCCAATTTTGTATTTCACCTACTGATTTTCAGTTTTTAATGTAGAAAATTGTTCAAGCAGCTAGGAAATCTAAGACTCACCAAACAGCTCCAACATTTTTCATGGCTGGCATATTCCATATGTGATTTCATACACACATCAGTCCATACATTAAGTAGTATGAGCAATACATATGTGAGCTGAGCAGTACGGTATTGTGGATAGGTACCTGAGTAAGTGAAATCCAGAAAGAACTGGTACCAAGAAGGAATGTCCACCTAAAAGTCTTTAACTATGATATGATGTTTAATCAGAATATTTAAATATATGAATGGAAGATTAGCAATTAAATCCTATACTCTGATGCAGGAAACCCAAGTAGAACATAGCATTGGATGGACCTCTCAATCTGGACACAACACACTACACAGACATATTTGCAGAGAAGCAGATATGCAAGACAAAAGCATGCTTATTAGAAGGCCAACCCACGTCATGAATTTGGAAAAGGATCAGATAGAACTGCATGATGCAAAAAAAGGCTTCTGTTCTCTGGAAAGTTTCACTGGGACCTGATCAGGTGCTCTTTCCTCGTGGCTCGGTCATGTAGGTGGGAGAGGTGGGAGAAAGAGCTTATGATGTTTCCATTTTTTTCTAGATTAATTCTTAAAGGAAAAAAAAAAGAAAAAAAAAAGAAAGAAAAGATCATAATGCAAGATTGATTTCCTGTGCTCATATTCATGCATTAAGTTGTGTTTTTTTCAAACAGGCTTGTGAAAAGGGAGTTGGGAAAGAGCCCAATGTATAGCCTGACAGTAACCATAAAGAACCAAAGTTGCCAAAAATGCAAAAAAAGGAATTTGCCATGAGTCACTGTCTTCACTCCATTTATTTTGTGCCTCCAACTGTCTTCACATTAGGGCTATTCTTTATTTTCAAAGTTCTATAATTTACTACATATAACATTTTTCATATATATATGAAAATTTGGCAATACTTAGCTTATACTTGAAGCACAAGTATTTATAATTTGAAACAAGAATATACTTTTCTTTATTGAAAAGTATAAACTTTTGAGCTCAGGCTACTCAGAAATTAGACCTCTAACACAGTCATCGAGGAGATCGAAGCCTTCCTGCAGCAGCTTTATTAGAAGCCTGCTTAATATAAGAACTGATGAGCACAAGGGAGCTGTTTCATAGTCTATGGACTGACTCATAAATCAGGACTGGATTACTTTTAAACAAATAATGCAAAAGCCATTTAAGAATCTATTTAATGTGATTGAGGAACTCGCTCTGAATTTCAAGTAAACATCTTAATAAATATCCCGAACAAGGGCCACAGACTTCCCATTGTAGGGCTTCACTAGCCCTCTTGGCTTTGTAAACTACACTTTGTTCTCTGCGATATTAGTTGTTGCTTCTCACCCCTTACCTTTACTTAGTATGCTCTGAAAAAAAGGTGTTCGTCTGATTTGCCAAAATCTAGCAAAATTAATTTTCTCTTCAAGCAAAAGTAACTTCACCACCTTTCTAGATTATTCCACTGTAAACTCCTCCCTCTTCTTCCTTCTAGAGAATCTTATCAAAAATAAACCCCATTTTCAACTATATGACTAACCTTAGATACTTAACTCAAAAGCAAATCTAAAACCTCATTTTCACTGCATTTTTTTTCTCATTTCTAAAGCTCATGCAGACCTCTGATTACATACCAGTGTATCATTTTAGCAGAAAAGATATAAATTGACTCTCCAGTTAATGGAGCCTTAAATGCCAGCCCAATACCAGCCCATGTCATGTGCTCTTTCCTCCTCTATATTTTCCTCTTATTTTTTTCCTCTCATCTAGCACATATTTCCTCTCTCCCATTACCACTGCTATAAAGAAAACATTCTTTCCATTAAGTCTCTTGATATATGGAAGTGCACCAAATGGTTGACAGTGCCTTCAGGTTTTTTCCACGTTGAAGCTCAACATGGTTATAACAAATTACAACATTAATATATGCTGAATAACCGTATCTAGTCTAAGTTTGTAATGATAAATTCCGTGGTATTTGAAGCCAGCATACTTTTAAATTTCTAACTATAGATCTCAAAAGACATCTGAGAAAGATAAGTCAACATTTTTAAAGGACATTTAATACGGTTTCATCTGTAGAATTTATTAATTCTAATGAAAAAAAATGCATAGAAAACATCTTGTCCCCTGAAGATCAAAGCAAATTTAACTACAAAGTTTTTTAAATTCATATAAAAGTTAATTTTAGATCAAGTGTCAGATTGATGGCCTCAGAAAATTAAGACAATGCAGTACAAAGAGCAGATTTTTAAGCTAAAAGGGCTTGTGAAATTAAGTTCTTGAACTCATAAAGACATCTTTTTTTTATTCCCATGTCATCACAGCAAGTGTTATCTCAACAATTTAAACTACATTGATTTGGGGAATTAATGACACTACTGAGATGAACTCATTTCAAATTACCACAACTGCACACATTAAAATCTAAATTGGAATGCATGCCTAAGGATCTATTACTCAGACTTTACTAATACGAAATGTCACCTGCTCAGTCATGTCTCAAAATGACAATTCTCTACGGAATAGTGTGTGGGCTTTAATTCTATTTGGCTACACATTGCCCTGAACTAGTCTCTGAGAAAGAACAACGCACTGCCAAATGCAATGTTGCTCATTAGCAGATTCCTATACACACTGTTGCAGCAGCTCAGCATAGTCTCATGTGTCTAAATTACTTGATTGGAAGGAATATAAAAATACAGCTTATGTCACCTTTTCCTCTTTAAAAGCTAGCCTACGAAGTATAACCAGGTAGAAGTTTTTTGCGTTTTGGTAGACAATTTGAGGCAAAACTGATACCTTTTTCTTTTGACCAAGGAACTACTGAATACAGATGGGCTGTTGTAAGCAGAACATAGCTGTCCAAGACAGAGGCTTCTGTTACTTTCCAAATTTGGGTTTTCAGAAATAACTAAAAAAAAAGTACTGATTATTCATCAGTATCAAAAGTGCACGAACTACAATGAACAGTATAGACAGAAAAGACGAAAGTTCAGCACTAACAACTGGATGCCTTCTTGCAGCAGCTCCAATTTCTTTCAGAAGGAAAGACTTGGATGATATACAGTTTAAAAAAAAAAAACTGTAATGAAGCATCATCTTCCTGATTATTTATGTTTCATTAGTTCATAAACAGCATACTTGCTATTATTTGGATTGATCACACCCCTTCTCACTGCATACAGACACAAAATGCTTCAAACAACTGCATAGATTTGGCATATTCTTTTCATATTTCTGTATGAAAGCTACATATTATCACAAGATTTTATTAAAGGTACAACTGAGAAAACAAACAAGCAAGCCTACTCTTTTATCAAAAAGAAAAATGTTCTTTTGATTCAAGTCAAAATGGAGATCTTAGATTACCTACATCTTGTCCACAGATAATAAAAATAAAAATAAAATAAAAATAAATAAAATTCTTCCTTTTCAGTTCATGTAGGGTCTTACAGCCATGGACTCAAAACTGCTAGAAGCAGCAGAACTGTGAGCTAACACACTTTAACAATAAAGAAGTTCCTCCTCAGATGGAGATGAAACTTCCTGTGTTTCTACTGTACCCATTAGGCTTTGTCCTGTTGCTGGCGACCACCGAAAAGAGCCTGGCTCCATCCTCTTCACATTCTCCCCTCAGGTATTTGCAAATGTTGATAAGATCCACTCTCAATTTCCTCTTCTCTAGACTAATCATAGAATCATAGAATGCCTAAGGTTGGAAGGGACCTCTAGAAGTCAAATCAGGCCCAGCTCATTTAGTCTTTCCTTATACAATAGACACTCTAGTCCCTTAATCATCTTCTTGGCTCTATGCTGGACCCTCTCTAGAAGCTCCATATCCCTCTTGTACTGGAGAGCCCAGAGCTACACCCAGTACTCCAGGTGCAGCCTCACCAGGGCAGGATCCCCTCTCTCGACCTGCTGGCACCGCTCCTCCTGATGCAGGCCAGGATCCCACTGGCCTTCTTGGCCATGAGGGCACACTGCTGCCTCATGGTTAATTCCCAAATCCCTTCTCAGGGAACTGTTTTCCTAGATTAATACCTAAACACCATTGAATAGCACTCTGCTAGAAGAGGGAACCACTAGATGTTTTTTTTCCTCTTACTGAGCATCATAAGCACAAAGATCCTGACACAAAGTATGGCAAAAGCCAATTGATTTTTCAATACATTTGAACACAAGCCAAAGAAAGATATTAGCAAAATAAAGTTTAGTTGGAACACTGTAGCCCTTAGGAGTTATCGTTATTATTTTTATAAAAGACATGTAAAGTTATGTAATAGGAATCTCATATATTGAGGTGAAAGGGGAATCTTCCAATGATGAAAGGGCAGTCATGCCCTGTCAACCTAGAAATACAAAAAGTTGTCCATAGCATGATGCCTTTAAGTCATAATTTATATAATGAATTATGAATTATGTTTTTGAATATTTGAAAAAGGAAATGTCTTCAAAAACAAGTGCTAAATATTATAATATCTAGAGTTCTTTTAAGAGCTTCTAGCCTGATTGCTCTTCAGAAGAGTAATAAACCAAAAATGGAAAGAATTATACAAATAAATGGCATTGTAGCTTCTAAAATAATTTCAATAGATTTATTTTACCAGTCCATTTCTTATTCTTTAGCAGGCTTTCACATCAAATGAATGTAATTATATGTAGAACAGGTTGTATGGACTCACACATGACAACAGGAAAGATGTTAACAATCTGAACTCTGGATTGTAAAAAAGTCATACAGGATGCAAGGTAACAGATGGAGGCTTAAGAACAAAGCTTGAGACATCAGCAGGTCTCAACTCATCATCATCACAATGATTAAATGATGACATTGAACATAATACAAAACACCTCCTGTTATTCCCCAAATAAATCAGCAAATCACTCCATATCATTAACAGAAAAACAACTACATAACTACAGATCCTTTAAAAGTACACACACACAACTAATATATATGTATATATATATATGTATATATATACACACACACATAAAACCAAATTCAACCATCAAAATGGCTTGGCTTTCTGCAAATCCACTTATCTCATATTAGTGGAATGTCTTACATTCTGCAGATTTAGGACTTGGATACATAACCTAAAGAAAAAACACTGTTGCTCTGAAAGAAAAAAGAAAAGTTGCATACAATACAGTCCTTTAAGAACTGAGAAATCCTCTCTCCTCCTCTGGCAGTTAAATCCAGGTTTCCAATCATGAAAGTTTGTGTGTGTGAGACAGTGTTGCTAATTATTTTTCTTCTAGCATTCTAGTCTAGTCTCTTACTATGTATTTTGAGCAAATGAAATTTGTATTTGCAAGTATACTAACTTGCACTTTCAGAAGATTTTCCAGAAGAGACTCAAAAAGCAACTAGTGAAGCCTAATCTACACATTTGAATTCCTCATTTTTACCTCACCTTGCACACAGGGCATATTGTAGAACAAAGTCACAGGTGATCTGTTCAATACAACACAAGAGGTTTATGCCAGGCTCTGTGTAGGTGTTGAGATTGTGCCCTTCCCTTCCTTGTTTTGCCCTTTAAAAAGGGGGACAACTGTTTCTGCCAGGTTGCCATGAAATCGAAGCACCTGGTAGGACTGACAGCACAGAAAGTGCATCTGACAAGTATATTCAGGCATGCATACTAAGCAGAACAACCACTCCAAAATACAGCCCCTAATCCTCAGTCCTTATCAAATGAGTGCACTAGGACTGTTTATCCAAAGGAGCTAGTCAAAGAGAGATGGTTTAAAGAATATGTGCTTTCCTGCTATTTACACCTTTGCTTAACAATACACAACAGTCTTTGAGAACAGTTCACAGGAATAATAAGGATAAGAAAATATATAGGAATTATGTAAGACTATATACGATTTTAAAGGGATTGATTTCCAGTATCCTGCCTCAACCTTAACTTTAAAATGAACATTATTTCAGTGCTCAAAACAAATTAAAAAAATTCATTAAGCAAAGATGATTTTGTTTCAAGTAACATTCTCATTTAGATTGTGCGTTATGCTATGCCATTGTTTTTATAGTAAATCTTACATGATAATTCTTAAAGCAAATTGTTCAAATTTTTTCCCACAGTGATATTGGTGCTATGAGACAGCTTTGCAGCATTCTTTCTTGGTCTTTAACATCCTTCATTCAGTTCATACATACTTCAGTTCAATATCATTACAATTACCAGAAAAAATATCTATGTATGAATGGGGTTTTTACCAACAGTTCCAAAAGTAAAGTGACTTTTACTATTAATTATAGGTACAAATTGTGAATGTTGGTGCCTTTTACTTTAAAGGTCATTAATTGTCAAACAATCAATGTATATTTTATCAGTCAATATCTTCACCAAAGCTAAGCGCTAATACTCTGTGGAGAAGAATTTTTACCCTTTTTTTTTTTTCCCTAAAGTCCCATGACATTATCTGATCACCACTAACTAGTCACAGCATAGAAATCTCATCCTAGTACAGGATTGTTAAACAAACTACACTGTTTGCTGTTCCTTAGCCTCTTTCAATGTAAAGCATTTAGACATTATATGGATATCCAAAGAAACATTGCTTTCAGTGAAAACTGGCATTCTAGAGAGTATTCACTCACCAAAGCAAAATGTTAACCATTGTCACGTGTGTTTTAATTCAAATATTTGCTTTTCTCCCCCACCCCCATTTTTAGGTTAAAGTCTTGATTGCCAGATGGGCACCTGAGTGCTCCAAAGACTATTTGCTAAGCTGCAGAGAACTTGTGTGACAAGGAAAACTATTTCCCTAATGGTAAAATTCTCCTATTCATGTTTAAGCTTTCATATGCCATTGGTTTCCATTGTTGGGATACTGCTAAAGAAGAGAAGAGCCTTCAAAGGTAACTGAATAACCAGAAACATGAGAAATACAGTTAAACTACTTTTGCACCAATGTCACAGGCCAAAGTTACAGTCAGCATCTCTTGGGACACAATTTCTAGCAAGAATGTGCTTGTATGTACAGGAAAACAGATGAACATAGAATCATAAGAGCTGGAAAAGACTTTCAGATCACAGAGTCCAACCGTAAGTCCCTCAACACCCTTCCTGGTAAACCAAGTCCCTGAGTGCCTCATCTACACGTTTCCTGAACACTGCCAGGGATGGGGACTCCACCACTTCCCCGGGCAGCCTGTTCCAACACTTCACCTCGCTTTCTGTGAAGAAATTTTTCCTAACGTCTAACCTGAACCTCTCCTGCCACAACTTGAGGCCACTTCCTCTTGTCATATCAGTAATTATTCTGGAGAAGAGACCGACCTCCGACTCACTACAACCTCCTTTCAGGCAGTGGTAGAGAGTAACAAGTTCTCCCGAGACTCCTCCAGACTAAATAACTCGAGCTCCCTCCGCCACTCCTCATAAGGTCTGTGCTATTCATATATAAGCATAATTAAATCTTATTCCAGATCTTCAAAGAGCAATTTAAGGATATAGCTGAGAACACAAGTCTTCACTCCTATGTATACTGCTTAAAAAGGAGGTTGTTATTAACTCAAGGTAAACAAACACTGACAAAGTAGCAAGTTCCTTTGGTGTCTTCATTTTTAGAAAGGGACAAGACACCTATTGTGCAGCTAGGAAAGTCCAGAAGCAGCTGCCGTGCGTTCTCCCAGGGAGACTTCTACACTCTTGCCCCTCAACCAAGGTTCCCCTTCTCCATCTGCAGCATCCTCACAAACCAGAATGTTAACAAATGTGTTTGTCACTTATTTGCTTAACCAGACACCACAACACACATTTGATTTACATTAGATTACAAGCATTCTGAAGTTTTCTCCTACAACATTTATTTTTTCTTTTACATACAGAAAAACTACAATGTATTTACTAAAGCATTGGCCGTACTCAAGGATGCATAGTTTTAATTATTCAGTCAACCTGCACTGACACACCAAATTTAACATGTCACATTGAATTACTGATATTTTTTCTCACCTTACCAAGTCAATATGGGGCAGAGAAGGCATCTGCAGTTTAGCAGACACAATTTCTAAACATCTGCTTCCTTAACTATGGGAGTGTCACCAGTTTGAATGGAACAGCATATGTCATACCTTCTGCATTTTGGTCCCTGACCTAAGCAAGCCTTCAGCCTGTTTTTCATGTCAAGGAAACAAATCTGCCAGAGGAAACTTGCTACACCACATTATCTATAGTCACTACTAATTCTGTCATAAAAGGATTACTTTGCAGAGAAATTAGAAAACAGTAAGAATTATGATAAAGAAAAAAAAAGTATAAATCATTTCAATTAAATTAGAACTAAGAAAAATCAATTTAAGATGACCATATGAGCTGTAACTTGCTACTGCTCATCTGAGGTCAACTATTGAATGGTCTCATGCTTAGGAATGAATACCACAGTTGTATCTTTATGCTCATGAACAAAAAGAAACCAATATTGCAAACACTTGCCCCAAAACCAGAATGTACCTCCTATCTCTACGATGTGTTCTTGCCTATGTCATATATATCCTGGTGATGAACAAGAGCTAAGTGATTCAAGATTCCTTCCCTGCACTAATTATTGAGTGATTAATAACTAAAATAAGCACAGAGCTACTGTTAGTTAATTCACTGTTAGCCTAAAGAGCTTAGAAGAGTAGAATAGAGATGGAAGACGACCTAGTTGTGTAAAATACAGCTTGCCATCTGGCAGACTTGCAGAACTACAATTAAAATACTAGTCTGAGCTATACATCAGCATAACCTGAACTGCAATTTCCCACATTTTAGAAAGATTTTTGTTGCAATTAGGAACCCCATTGACTTGATTTTCTTGTTTTATAATACATCTATCAGATGGGAAAACAATGCATATTACCTTTTGCACTAAATCTTTAAAAAAACATTTATGCTTCAAACTTCAGCAGTGTAATAAATACTATGGGTGAAAGATGATGTCAGATCATTTTATTTCCCTGCCAAGCTTCTGTAGAGGAGAAAATGAAAGACTTGTTCCCAAGATTACTCACCCATGAAGTTCAGATACCCATCTCCCCCAAGTGTATGAGTAATGAGACGAATCATTTTATGAAGCTGCATTCCACGATCAATAACTGGAGTAAGAGGGGAGAATACACTCATGTTTGTATACATCTCTGCGTCCATCAATCGAAATGCCAATGTCTTATCACCAACAAGTGCCTTTAATAATAAATAAAAAGAAAAAAAAAGGAGAAAAAATCTGTTGAAAGTACTTTAATAAAACAGACGTATTTGGATGTATTAGAAGATACTAGAAGCATTTCAAATGTAAACTTTTAAAAGCAGTTGTTCTCTACCAAACGCAAAATATGTTAGCATGATGTAATAAACAAAAAGAGAGTTGCTATCACAAAAATTTTATAGAAACAGAAAATAAGATAGAAAACATCTCAAATAAAGTTCCCAGGAAATGCAATAAATGACTGTTAACAATACCTCTGAAGGATTGTTTGAAGTAATACTTTAAAGATCTAGAGATAACACCACATGTGTTCTATTAAGAACGGGAGTGGTTTTCTGAGATTTCTGGGAATTTATCAAAGAAAAATGGACTAGTAATTCTATCTAAAAACAGTTATTGAATTAGTAGCTTGTTGCTTATCCTTAAGAAATTCTACATAACACCTACATAATCAGGATTATTTTAATACATTACTATGCAGAAAAATTGAAAACATTTTGGAGCATCTGTTTGTAAATAGGCAGTTTTTATTCAATCATTTTATACTCTATAACGAAAACTTGCTCGCTTCCTGAAGGGAGAAAAGGGTTGTAAAGAAATTCTACCCGAAAAGATAAATTCCTTTCGTTTTCAGACTCAATGTAGTGGCATAATGAAGTGACTTTATTAGGTTGAAAAAAGTAATTCTTGAAAGTTCTATGTAAGGCAATACATATTTATTAAGTGTAACTGCATGAGATCAGACCACCTGTCCATGTGGCTTACGATACCGACTCCAAAAACCAGACCCACAGCAGATGCCCAAAACAAAGCAGGTTTGCCTGTTAGACAATCACTGGCAATACTTTCCCAAAAACATTTTCCTAACAACCATAGCTCAGGTACATTGAAACATAGACACAGTAATGTTTTGGAGTCTTCAATAAAGTAAGTTAAATTGTTTTTGAATAATTACTGTAAACCTCTAACAAACACAGAACTGCACGACAAGCAGTTCCAGAACTTTGACTAACACCAGCAGGATGGAGGATACCTTCTCCTTAGAGAGATCCTGTCCTCTGCGTTTTATCAAATGATCCCTGATCTTCCCATTAGAAAACAGAGCAATTGCTCACTATTCACTTTCTCCATATCAGCTATGATCTCCTAAACTGCTGTCATTCCCCTCCCATGTGAAGATCTTTTTTCTGCATTGAAAAGTCTTAGTCTATTTAGTTCTTTTTTGATGAAAACCACTCCATACCTTCTCATATTCCTACTAATAATCTAAATATTTTTTTTTCCCAGTAATGTTAATAACTTTTGAGATGGAGGATCAAATCTGCATACAACATGCTGGATGACAAGAACCATGGAATACTCCAGCAGCATACCAATTTTACTTTGTGCTCTTTATTCCTTTCATATAATCTGAAATTCTGGGGGTTTTTTTGTTCTTTTTTGAGAGCTATGAGCTTTGAGTTGATATTTTCATACATGTTTTACAGTCATGAGGTCCTGTGCTCTGGTTATTACTAATTAGCTTATGTCCCATTATTGTGTATGAGAAGTTATGGTTATTCCAGTATCATGGACATAACATTGAATTTCTTCCACTTATTTTATCTACATATTTTCAATGTATCCACATTGCTTTTTACACTTAAGTATATAATTCTAAAATAAGCAAAAAATAGTGTGGTATGGAAAAAAGAAATTGATAAACTAAAGCATAAAATATAATAACAATGAAAAATGGCATATATGTCATGTTTTAGGATTAAGATTTACAATCAGACAGCCATGGATACATTTCATACATATTCACAGAGTAATACACATTGTCAAGCAGTGCCTAACAGTTGTTAACAGAATTAGGACTTTGTGCTTGAAACGGACAGTATGTCGCTGACACAAAGAAGAAGATGAAAAAAAAAAAGAGTTCCCTCAGTGCTCTCCCAATCTTCAAAATCAGCCACTAGACATGACTGCTATCCTAACTCAACTTTTTTTTATTGTTTTTTCAGGTATACCAGCCAGTACAATAGCTGTGTTTGATTTTGACAGAACTGTTAAAGAATACTTCATTAAGATCTCAAAATTGAATCAGCGTTTGTAATTCTTTCAGTTTTTGAAGGAAGCAGAGCAGTTAGACACTGTTTTGGTGAAAAGCTCACTAAACCTCTAGACAATCTGTTACTTGTTTATACATAATTAAAGTAGATACAATACCTGGTCATGGCTCTCTGCATATGCAATATACTTCTCTTCAGATCGCCTGTTTGTTAATGTATAGACAATATTGCCCATATTCCACTCTTCATCCTTCAGCTCCTTAATTATCTGAATAAATAAAGAAGTTATTCAAAAGTTACTTCTGTTTTAACTAAAAGCAACCTATTGTGATCACGCTGGGAAAAGCAAAACAAAACAAAACCCTAGTGAGTTGTAAACATTTGTTACTGTTTTAGTTTCTCCTAACCTCAAGTATACAAGTACCTTCTGATAACATTCACCTACTATTTTATGTTTAAGCACAGAGTGTCGCCGCTCCCAACCTTCAAAACATGAATTCTAACCACGACTTTGGAGAAATACATGACACAAAGAGATGGGGTAGGCTCAACAGTAACCGTATATGTTGGAAGTCTTTTCTTGACAGTTAAAAACGTGCAGAACTTACTGCATTATAGATAGTAGTTTCCATGAGACAAATGAAAACAAGCTGGCTATATAAGAGGTGGCTAAAATAAATAAATTATCTTCTGTCCTTGAAAATTCCTGTGTATTTTCATTTGCAAAATAAAGTCACTTGCATTTTGCCTACCTAGGAAGTCATTCATCTCTGCCTATGATAAAATGTGCTATGAAAGCTTAACATAGGAGCGGGAAAGGGAGGTGGGAGAAAAGCCAGCAAGTTTTTTTTTTTTTTTTTTTTTTTTTTTTTTTACCTAAAAAGAAATAAACTATTTTGCCCCTTATCTGCTGCTTACAAAAGTTAAGATGATAAAGCTAAGCTAATTCACAGCTTATTTTTCTTTAACCTATTCACTACCTTTACTGAAGCCATTAATGCCCATACAGAAATACTTACTTATTACTTACTTACTGTTTTCAGATTACTATGATAGCCCTGGGGTTTTGGATGCAATTTTAAGTCTAACAAAGACATTCCCTAAAACCGCAATGGAAGCTTTTAAGATTATTTATTTTTTTCTTCCTTTTTTGTTTGTGCATGTGATTCTCTGTATTAAGGAAAAGGTGATTTAAATCCTTCTCATTGTTTATCAGTATATTAGAAGTAGCATTACAGATTTTTATTATTTTTTTTTTAATAAACTCAACAGTACTGACCACTGGTGTTAATATTATTCCCTTGCTATGCTTAAACTTTTAGTATTAGGCTCAGTGCAAACTGCTATGCCCAATTTAAGGAGAGCTTATTATGCCAAGGCTTTTATTTATTTTAGTATTTGTGCATAACATTTATCTGTTCACAATTTGCATGACTACCTAGTCTACAGCTGTTACAAGATACAGGTTATTTCAAACAAATTGAACAGTATGGCTAGCATATGAAAAAAAGACAAAAATGCAATGAAAAGCATAAGATAGATCTTCAGACACTAACAACTGTGCTTAAGCCTGTTGGAATTTATTCCTTAAGTAAACAGATAAAAGAGTAAAATTTGTCTGTTAAAATCAAAAAAGGGTATTTGTGCATGTGCAGAGACAGAAACATACTACTGTAATTACAATATATTTTAAAAATATACTTTCTCACCTGAATCCACTTATCTGGAATAGCCATGGCCAGTCGATAATCAAATCCCCCTCCTCCCTCTGCAACAGGTCGACAGAGAGCTGGCATTCCAGAAACATCCTTAAATAAATAAAACATAAGATAATTTGGTTGTTATTGCAATTACTAGTTCAAATTTTCCACCATGCAATAATACTTTTATTTAAATACTCTTTAAACAGCTTCCAACAATGAGATGGGATGTAGGAACAAAAATCAGTGGATGTTTGATATACTTCTTTTCACACCCACACTTACTATTTGGAGGAAAGAGTTACAGGGAAGTATAACTACCTTACTCACCAAATGCTCTCGGAATTTTATTAGAATAGGTATTTAAGGGAAAAGAGACCTCAGTATATGTCAGTGGAGGCAGAAATTGAAATAATTAAATCTCTTGCGCTCCAAGCAATCAATACAAGGTAGTCAAAAAAAGATAAATTAAACCTTCATTTTGTTCATTGATATTTTACATAAAGAACAGCATAAAAATAAAAGGTTGAATAAAGACCAATACAGAAGAAAAATAACAGCTTTACTCTTTTTCTAATTGCACAATAAGGAAACTATTGATTCATCTAGCCCTAAAAACCGAGAAGCTTTTATTGCATAAATCTCACTTTTACACTGATGCAAACTGATCATTCCTAATCCAAAATTCTTAAAATAAATGTTCAGTTCAACATACAATTAGATACTTATGTCACACAGCATTCTTTCTTCTAAATTTGATTTATCTATGTAGAAAAAACAAATCCCCTGCAAGATATCCATCAGTACTCAGTTTCATTATATGAAAGAGAGGTCATTCCACCAGCATTTATGGTTTAAAGTACACTTTTATGTCTACACAATAAAATTAGTGGAATTAAAATTTGACTAAAGCTAAGGCTTAGCTAGGAAATTCATTCCAATGTGCTACATTCAATTCACTTAAATCCAATTGCTGCATTTGACTAAGTCTATATGCAACAGGTCCCCAAGCAAAAAGCTTCAAACAAAACATTAATTCCATGTAAACTACCTTGCAAGTACTTGTCACACTGACTTTTAAGTAAAAACAAATAATCAAAAAAGTATTCACATACCTTATTTTAACTCAGAGGAGGAAACAGAATGCCCTCTCAACAAATTTTTGCATGACGTACTAAGGCTATCATGCAGGCGGACCTCAACTGATGAAAGAATGTACTAGTAGAAACATCAACTAGTTCAACAAGGACATCACTAATTCCTGCATCTGGACAGGACTAACACCCAGCTTCAGCACTGGCTGAGGACTGCAAGACTGTGGAATAACTCCTGTGCAAAGGCTCAGGAGCAGCAAGCTAAGTGTGAGCCAGCAGCCAGCCCCGGTAGCAGGGAGCCAAGTTGGGTCCTGGCCCATATGAGCAGTGCAGGCAGGGGATGAAGGAAAAGGATAATTTTCCTTAACTCGGCACACATTAGACCACGCACTACCCTTACTACATCCACTTCTTGGTCATCCTGTACTGACAGATTGAAGTCAGTTAAGCAGAGGGCCACCAGGACACTTGAGGCTGGGGCACTTGCCCCATGAGGAAACATTTTACCTTTTACCTTTTTTTTCTAATACCTTCAGTCATGATGCAACTTACTTATTAACATTTGTTCTAATTACAAAATTTTTAATGACACCTTTATTTGAAAGGTCAAATGAAAAATAAGCACCTAAACTAATGACTTGGAAAACACCAAAGCAGTAAATACATAGAATATTAAAAATCTGCAAAAAATATCAACCAATAATTAAGGATGTATCATAATTATTTAGACTTTTTTTGTTTCCTTTGGCACTCACTCCATTGTCATTATAGGCAGAGATTCATCAGAAATATTTATAATTGAAAATTATATCAACAGTTTCGCCCTTTGAAGTTTTCTTCCTACCACAAAGCATGGTAATCAATTCTCTGTTACCCATAGTAAGAAAAAATGATGTACTGAAATAGCTGTAGCTTTCAACTTAAGTAAGAAAACCTGAAGAGATATCTTAAAACAGATTTTAAGCCAGGTAATACAAGCAGACTGAACACAAAATTTCATTGGTAGGAAGGCATATTATATAAGATTCCCCAGATAATGAACAATATTCACTTGAAATAAGCCTACAGATCAATAAAACCATTTCAAATTTATCAGTAATTGCTTACCAGTTGCTACTTTTAATATCTTGTCATTAAGCTTTTAGCAGTGTTTGTCCATAACTTTGCCCTACGTATCTAATGAAGTTAACAATATTTTGTTTTCTGAAGATGAAAGTGAATCTCTTAAATAATGCAAAAAGCTTTATTAAAAGTCTATGTACTCCCTAATGATATCAGATAGATGCAACTTTTTTATTTTAATGAAAACAAACATTTCAGTGTAACAGAGAAATCCTCATGGTTTACTTGTTCTCTTTTAGATAAAAGATAAAACACATATCAGTATAAAAAAAAAATAAAGTGCCTATTAATAGAACTTTGATGCTTCAGAGTTATACTGCTATAAGAAATTCTACACACCAACAATAAAGTTTCTCAGAGAGAAAATAAATAAATAAATAAACGATTTAACAGACCTGTAGGATACTTAAATAATATAGTCTATTTACTTCTTTGGAAAGATGGGAAAATTTAATGCTAAATGTAAATTAGCATACATTCAATATTTATTAACTTATCACATTTATTATAAAGAGAAATTGTCAATTATGCCATTATAATTCAAAATACGCAAAACAGCACAGGGGCTTTTATTTTTTAGTACCATGAATCACTAGTGACAAAGAGCAATCATGCAACAGCAATGATCTAATAAAAAACAAAACAAAACAAAAAACTTATTACATATTCAAAGGAGGAAGAAAAAAAGAATCCCACAATGTTTAATGATCCATTAGCTCAGAGAAAATCCCCAAAGTGCATATTCCAATTGTTTTTTCATCCTAGAACCCAGAGGCAAAGATTGTCCACTAATTAAAATTTATCAGCTTGTGTTACGCCTTCAGAAATTGAAGTGTGACTAATAATTATCAGGAAATATGCATCCAAAAGAAAACTAATCAATATTAATGTCATTGAATATGACAAGTTCTGATTTTACCTCTGCTATAGTTATGCATTCCGGATGCAATAAACCAATCATGTAGTTGGCCAGCATTAGGTAACACAAAGCATCTTCATCCACTTGTAGACCAAAATACTCATTGTAATCTCCACTGAATCCTGTACCTAATAAAACAAGAAATTTAAAGGACATGGTAGCCTTCTTATTTTAAAAGAATAAAACCTCAAAAAAAAAAAAAAAATCAATCATGCAATTTTATAAGCACCTTCTTTTTTACTCCTTATTTCTAATTTATTCACGTAGCAGTAAAACAAAATATTTGTAAAACTCCTAAGTTCTCAGAGCATTCAATTACTTTTTGTATTACCACTTTTACAGCATCAGAACTCCATCAGGACTGCTCTAATTAGCTTGCTTGAATTACTTACCAATCCCATGATTATGATACAACATAGATGTCACACCATCAAATCGGAAGCCATCAAAGCCATAGTCTTCTATCCACATTCTCAAATTAGATAGTAGGAATCTCAGAACCTCCCAGCTGCAATAATGTGAACATTTTTAAAGCTTTAGAAACCTTGCAGTCAACTAGATTTCCTTACAGAATATATTCTCTGCTTGCCTACACAGTAGTTACTCTAATCTTTTTACCATTTTAATGATGGTCTTCCCTCCCCAATTTCTCTGACATTCTCCCCAAAACTTAATACTCACTTGAATCTCTGTGCTTTATTGTATTTAATTTCAAGATAGAAGTCCTTTTTTCCCAAAAGCACTGAGTTATCAATTATCTATATGAACATCCATGCTGAATATTAGTCACATTACATTTGCTTCTCTAAATAGGATTATATTGTGGGAAAAGACCTTATAATAGGCAAGAGTTATTCATGAGTATTTCGTGTATTTAGACTAATTTCTAGATCCATTAAAAGTTTTTCTTTATTTCAAAACCGTATGTCATGAGTAGATAACTTGCATCACATCATGTACTGTGTTAGGGAACACATTTTCAGAACTAACCAACTAATGAAAATTGAAGAGGTATTTTTTGCATTCAAAAAAGAGGAATGAAGAAAAACAAATATATGAAAAAAGAGCAGACACGAAAGCACAAAAATAAAAGGTTTCAAAACAAGTAAACATGTACAGGTAGCCTATCAAAAGAGATAACTAGATATAAAGCAGATTTTCTGAACTTTCCTCATTGAGAACATGTCTCAGGAGCTTTGTAGCTTGCTCCTATCCTTTGTTCCCTGTGCTACAACCTTCCCAGGCATCCTTAGCACAGGCTGCTCCAGGTGCACCCTTCTTGGCACAGGAGGCATCTATCAGCTCCCCTGCTTGAAACAGCTTTGCACAAGGTCTGGAAACTTTCTTTCTTGCCTATATGTCTTCAAACCTTACCAAAGTCAGCACTTAAATCGATTTCCCGACACGGCACAGCTGCAGTCCCACTTGCTGCTGGCTTTGTGGTCAGACAGAAAAGCACATTAGCTAGAAGCACGCAGGGCTGGCCCCTCTGAGCAGCAAGTGGAGTATGCTGAGCACATTAGTCAACATTAATGTAATTCAGATGTGCATATGTTGGCAGTAACAGTCAAAGACCCTTTGAACATTTCACTCATGAGGCAACTAGAACAAGTTAATTAAAACTCAGCTTTGACCAAACAAGCTTCCCCACCATCCTCCCTTCCAGAAACTCCATCATATAGAGGTGCTTTAAGAAGGTATCTTAAAGTATTAAATGTAGGTATTGAGACATACTACGATTTACTCAAAATCCTGCTGTCACCAAAGGGTCAATTCCTATTTATTTCACTGGGATTAGACTATTTCTTGCCTTTGAATACACTGCACACATATGCATCTGTGCATATAAGACAGGAATATTACGAAATCAAAGACTCCGAAGTGGAAATGGCAATCAGTGTATGGTCTCAATTCAATATATCTTTTTAGATATGCCTTACAGGATAATTGTTTTTCTCTGAATCACTTCATTGACAAGATAACCCAAACTTGGGATATTTAGGTAGCCTATCCACTAAATCTCTCCAATACGTTTAATACCTCTCGGGTGAAATGATTTGCAACGGATGAACAATAAGAAAGATGCTAAATCTCCAATGCTAAAATCACTTGAAAGCTATCAAAAGTCTCATGAACTGGCAAGCTGGTTGCTTAAAATAAATTTTTTCACAAATGCTTGCTACGTCTTTTCAACTCAGCATCAGATTTCCCAAAATGCAGTTATCTCAATTCTGTGAGCCAAGTCAGAAGTATCTGCATTGTGAGAAAAATAATTTCACATGTGAATAAGGTGATGTTTTATATAAAAGTGGATTAATTGGCAAGCACAAGCCAAATTTAAGAATTATTTTACCTCATTACAGAGTTCTTAATTATCTTAAAGCTATTAAGTAGGTGCAGTGAATTGGATCATCCACAAAGAAGTCCCAAGATTGGTAGTTCATACTGTTATTTCCAAATGGTCACCAAAGAATGATCTTTGGAAAAGGATAGTGAAACAGTATGAAAAAACTTTAGTAGCTGCTGCACAAGCAGGTGACTACAGATAAGAATAAACAATATGAATTTGAACCAAAAGTTCAATATGAATTGAACCAAAAGTTTAGCTAGGCAATTACTGAGATCAAAAACAAGTAGCAAATATTTTCCAGCTACATGAAAAAAAAAAAAAAAAGTGTATTTAAATAAATAAATAACACATCAACTCTGATTCTGGTTTAAACTTGGAAAAAGGCAGTTTTAAGATTCTGAGAAGAATATCAAATCTTCGTAACCATATTGTGCTCTAAGAAGGTAAAAACACAGCTTCAAAACTAGACTTGACAACAAGAATAACTTTCTGAAACATGAAAATCACAAAAATCTTGTTGAGGCTAAGGATTTCATCCAAGTAAATTTGTGTGCAGAAGCAGCAGCATTAAAATTGAAGCTGACAGAAAAAGCAAGTAACCTTGCAGAATTGCACAATGGAAACATATCCACCACACAGGCAACAACTCAAACGTTTTTAAAAGATTTTTATAAACGTTTCTAAAAATTTTACACAGATATGGAAACAGGACAGTATTCATTAAGTAATTTCTTTTGCATACAAGTCATATCTTAAATCATATCCTAATAGTCTTGTATTTTTGCATACCATAAAATGAAGAAAGAGTTCTTTCTCTGCATGCATGATCTAAAAAAAAATATATTCTATATTATCATTAAGGAACAGAATGATTTATACTATAAGAGATTTAAATCATTCAGAATTCACTCTAAGAGCATCATTCAAAACAAAGACTGTCTTGGGTCTCCCCTCTTGGGGCCAATAGCTCACACATTTTTTCAACTGAGAAAACTGTTTTTAAAGTGAAATGAGTATATTAGCTCATGCTCACATTAGAATTTAGACACTTTCCTACAAATTAGTCAGCAGTAAACCTGTAAAACTGCTTATAAGTCACCACCATTATTTATTTTACATCTGAACTAATTAAAAAGGAAAATAAATGAACAGCTGTAAGAATCTTACAATCCATGAGGACTATGCAATAGTTGATTGGAAGTTGATAATAAATTTACATCAGTTAAATTTTGCTTTTTTGGACAAAAGCAGAATACTGGACACAGTTGAAACAGTTTGAAGGAGGAACATGAGTCATATTCATGTTGACACTTAAGAATTGTATTTATCATTATACATTATAGAAAAATTTGTGGAATTGCTGACAAAATAAGAATCGAGACATTTATGATGATTTACCTTCAATTTTTAGTGTATAATTAGCTTAACATGTAGTAGCACTTATTTGTTGAAATGTTAAGCTTCTTCTGCAAATTCAGTAGTTGATTAGCTCAAATTCCACCAAAGAATAATAATGCAAATAATAAAAACAAATAATAAAAAAATGGTATTCAGTCTTATAATGCTCCTTTGCAGTAAATCTGATTAAGTTATGTTTAGGAACAAAGAAGCACATTCAGTTCCTATACTGAGAAATGTTTTGCTCTATGTTAATTAGCATACACCATTTTATCTGTTATTTAAAGACACTTTGTTTAGAGGATACAAAAGGGCAATGACTTTAATCCTATGCAGAAGTTAAAAACTGCTGCGAACATGACATGCCAACAGACACATCTCTACAGCATTTAGCAGAACATGATATAGATGAGCACAAATCAAACAAGGCCAGGCCTCAGGGCAGAGCAGCATTTCTCTTTCTGAAATGAACTGTGCCAGAAATGGAACAGAAAGAAAGAACTATTCTCCTAGGTCACACTATAAACTGTAAGCAGAAGGGGTCAGTAGCATCCTGTCACTTCCACCACATCAATCAATTCCAAGAAGAAAAGTTGCTCCCTGCTTATCTCTTTCTTCACAACATCAAGTACAGAGGCATAATTGTCAAGCGCTACTTTTTCCAGCTCTGGGATCTTTGGGAACGCATTGCCAGTTTGAGCTCAGTCCAGCCAGAAAGGGAACATGTCATCTTATTGCTGTCAAGCTTGCTCACATTTGGGGATAAGTAATGACACACACACACACAAGACCTACTTTTTTTTTTTTTTTTCTTCCCTCCTTAAGGACTATTAGAGTAATAAAAGAATACTAATTACATTCATTGGTCAAATATCATTATCACAGTAGTGAGAGAGAAGTCACAGGAAACTAAAGCTCTCACTCACCAACTATTTTTTTTTTTTAATAATTTTTAAATAAATAAGAAAACTGACAAAAATCCCCAAAGCAGTAGTATGAAGTACAGCTTCTAGCTGAACAGGCATTTAGCCAGGAAAGTTTTCAGAACATCTGCAACTTTCTTATAATATTCTTGAACTGTTTGTCAAGTACCATGGTGTTATGGATATTAGTAAAACAAGTTAACATGATCAAATTCACACTAAAGTCTCCACTAAAACCCACCAACCCACAATCCATATACTCACATTCCCTTTGATCAGGGCTAAAGCTGTTGTACTGTGAAGGTGAGTTGGGGGCCAAGAGAGCACTTAAAACTTGTATACATTGCTTGTAAACCAAGCTTTCCCGCCTACCACAGGATGAGGCAGGAAACTACAATTTGCAATAGTAGTAGATCTTTGTTCACATGGGAGGTTGGAAGCATGTCACCTGTGCTACATGGACACTAGCTATGCTTTCTTCAAACCAAAAACTAGAGAATTTTCCTACTAGGTGTGACTACCTGTAGTTGGTATTCTGTCTCCAGCAATGATCAATCTGAAATACTTAAAGCACTTCAAGAACAGGGCAAGAGACAGGGACAGTTCACAACTCTCTCAGTTGCCCACTAGTACTGGTTCAACGACTTTAACTAGGAACTTGGATTATTAAAACACCTCTATCTATATGTCTTTCAGGCATATCAGTAGTAAAGGTAGACTCTTCTTTTCCTGAAGCCTCTGAATTTTAAACTAATAGTTATAGATCTATTTCTCACAGTAAAATTTCCTCTCTCTGTTATCATGATTATCATGATCTTCTCCTTCCCCATTTCTTGCCAATGATTAGCTGCTAGTTATTACTTAATTTCTGTGAGCCTGTTTGTTTAAGGAGAAATGGATCCGTATCATGACCCTGCTGCTTCACTTGATTAGGTTATGCTCACATTGCTATGTATAGAATACACAATTTTAGAAATAGACAATTTACTGCCTGAGATATAGCAAAGATGCTGACAGTGCCAAACAAAAGATTTGTAACCTTTCACCTTTGCTCTCCAAAGCGGCTTTACCTTAAGTGACTGTTCAAAAAAACAAGCAAACAAACAAAAACAGAATAACAGCAGTACATTAAATAACAGAAGTGAATGTGTATTACATCTTTTTTCAGAGTAATCTTCACTCACAGTGCAACATGAAAGATTAGAAGAAAAAAGTCCCAATCTCTAATGGCTTAGATTTAGATAGCTTACACTACAGATTTTGTGTCAAGCTTCTGCTCTAGCTAACATAAAGTCCTTGCTTAGAAAATATCATTGACGTTAGAAGCTCTTGCGACCCAGTAGGAGAATGCAGAGAACCTGCTACAAAAAAAGGAATACAGAGCCCACTGCAAGTGGATAAGAAGACTTTGAAGAATCATGACTATTATGCAACAGTGTTTTGCGTTTGTAATAGAAATCTTAAAATCTGCTTGGGTTCATGCAAGGGTAAGCAGCAGGCTGATCTTAGTAACAGAATCAGACCTACATTGTGGACAATTGAATGGAAAAGCCAAGTTCTGTGCTGAGATCTGGAAGGACCCACACTACAGATAAGTGAATGAGTGAACAAATATGTAACTACTGAAATATTTATTCAGACATTTGTAATCACAAAAGACAAGCCAAGTGGATTAGTACAAGACAGGCATTTGAAAGCATGCTAAATTGTAACCCTTGAATATACAAGGACAAGGCCACACTGAGGCAATCCTAGATTACCTGACTTGCTAAATGTTAGTCTATTCATGTCTGTCCTAGATCACCCACCCTGCCTAGCTTTGAGTCTTAAGAAAGTTAAAATCTGCACCAGGGCAAGCAAGGAATTAAAGGCTTAATTGGTCTGATCTACATAAACCTCATTTTCTCCACGTCAGCACTGTGGCCTTCAAGAGCACTTTTTTAATGGAACAGCAGTGTAAAAAAATAAATAAAATAAAAAAGTCAGCCATCCTGGACCTGATGCAATAAGCCAACAGGAAGGAATGTGTCATTCCTAAGTAGTCTTATAAAAAACAAAACAGAAATGTTTCTGACCTGTTAACAGTCCCTCTCGATCTTGGTTTATGTTCATGTCTTTCAGAGTCTCATTCCCAACACTGAGCCTGTAAGAGTTGCATTGCAGCTAACATAACCCACCATTTAAGATCACTGTCTATGAAAGACTGAATAGCAATGCAATGTCAGGGCTTTTTTTTTTTTTTTTTTTTTTTTTTTGCCTAGTGTTTAAATGGTGCTGGTAATGGTCACTGATACCACTTTAGTTGGAGCTGAACTTCTGAGGAACTGTTCAGAAAGCAAGTCTCTTAATTAGAGTAGCTACCATTGCTTAGTTGATGCTCAGAAGAGTAAGGTTTCTTGACATTACAGTAAATAACATTGCATTTTTTAAAAGAGAAGGTAAATTCAACTATTTTGAGATTTGAGTAAAATGCATAGATCTGAGAGAAGATTCTATTTTCTTCTCTTCCAGGATGTTCTCAGGTCTTCTTACACTTCTCCACTGGTAAGGGCTTCTCAATTAAAGAAAGAATCATATCAAATTGAATTGATAGTCCTATGTTGCAGGAGTAAAAGATCTTTCATCACAGCCACTTGCCCTCAGTTATTGAGTGCGTGTTATTCTCTTCCCTCCATCCCCGCTAGAGGGATACACCTTGGAAAAGCAAAGACAGGAAAAAATTGCTTTCCCTATGTTTTTGTAGGATTTTTTTTGAATTAATTATTTGAGAATATGAGAGAGGTAACAATGCTAAAAATAAAACTCAACATGTGCTAGAAAAATAACTGTGCCAGACAGCCTGTAAATTGAAGAGAAAAGGTATTCCAAGATTTTGTCTCACAGCCATGAACAGTAAGACCGAGGAAGAGGCTGAGCCCTTCTACTCCTTAAGAGTTCAGCTTACACAGCAAGCATTTATACTCATACACAGGAAACATTAACGGCATATTTGTAATGACAGAGGTTTTATTTTCAGACAAAAAAAGAAAATCAGGATTTATTATGCTATGATTATAAAGCTAATGATACATCCTGGAAGAGCTTACAGAAGCAGTCTCTTCATTTAACTTTTAAAACAGGAAAAAACAAACAAGATAGTTTAGTGGTGTAGTATCAAGAATCAGATTTCTTTTAAATCTTAAAAAGAAACACTTTTCAACTGTCATCTTATATATGTACTGTCACATTTCAATATGAGCTCTCTATGTTTTGAAAGGATCCATGGGTTTAATTTAATAGGTCAAATTTTCCATTAATCAGTTTCCTTTTGCCAATGAATTATACATGCTTATGAATACAGTCCCATAGCTGCCCCAAAATGTCATTTGCATAAAAGAAAACATAAAAAACCTTCCTTAAAAATAAATGACTATAAATAGGTTTATTGCATCTAGCAACAGCACAGTATTCCACGTTAATTTTTCAGTCGAGTCCTATCCGTACCTGAGAGAGTAAACTAACAAATACCAAAAACTACATTCAGTTATTTGCCTTAACAATTGAAGTAATAATTCAAGTATTACTTGGTAAAGGTTATGTTATAACAAATGTGAATATAAAAGGGCCTTCGAGACAAAGCTGGCATGTACTTATTCTAATGAAATTTAACATTCTTAAAGCTTTCCCCACCTCAGAGGGCTTCCCTAAGTAAATATAAATATTGAAGACAATTAACTGTAGTTTTAAAACCTGTTCTAGAGGCTCTGTTAAAATAAGGAACATCTTAAAAATAAAAAGTCTTCAGAAGTGCTGACATTAAGTATGTAGATAATTCAGGTAATATTAGCACCAACATTGCATGTTCTATGCAAGTAAAATATACATTGAAAGCTTTGAGAACTTTTTATAAACACTTAGTTACTTTCTTACTAATGTTCTTCACCTAGTATTAAATTTATTTACATAATCAACCCACAAATTTAGAAGAAAAATTTGTTGTTCTACAGCAGGCAACTACACTAGCACTCCAGAGCATTTTTGAGATGTTCCATTCAATTTTTGCAATTTAAGTAGCACATCTATGTTATGTGATCCACAACTTTCAAACTGAACTGTAATCTCAAACATTTCTAAGCAGTTTACTGTTCAACACAAGATGCACTTTTAATTAAACCTAACAGCTCCTAAATTGAGCATTATCCTGAACCGTGCCCAGAAAAGAACAATAGTGCTAGGAAAAAGGGTACTGATGAATAGCAAGACATTTTAAAATGAAGAAGTAAAACTGTTCACTCTAAGGCACTAGATTAGCGGGGGTCTGGAGGGTGGAAAAGACAGCATTTAAGATTTCCCCTTACTACTGTCATACCTCATAAAATAGAACGTTTTGAAAGTACTAAGGAAAGCATAAAAGTTGATCTAAGTAGTCCAGACTTCTGTCTTCATCTTTTAGAAATTCTCAGGGCTAAATACCAAATATATCACTAAATGTCCCATTTCCCCAAAATTAAGTGTAACAATAATTGAGATTTTTCTATTTACAGACACAGTGAACAATAGCTTCCATTGAACAATGGCAACTGTGAAAAAAAAAACCCTGGGACCCTGCTGGAGCAGGAAGATTGGACTAGGTGATCTCTAGAGGTCCCTTCCAACCTCAACTGTTCTGTGATTCTGTGATTATCAATCGATCTTGACTATTAAAAGATAAACTTCTCTTTGCTTGTTTTAAAAAGGTAATTAGCCTGAAAAGTCAAAACCAAAACATAAACTTCCAGGAATTAGCTGTGTCTCTTACTTCCCTATCTTTGATCCTAGCAAAATCAATCTCATAAGGAATAATTACTTTCTATTATACACAGAGGTATGAAAGGTTAAGGACACCCTTGCATTTAGAACTTGTATTTGGCAAGAAAATTATGTCTGAATATTATATATACATACACACACACGTATCTTTTGAAGACTAAAGCATGTGCATATAAAGAGAATGCCATACTGAACCTCTGAAGTCTCTGCTGCTGTCTGTATTTTATTGACTAAAAGTCCACCCTTCTCTTATTCACCACTAGACTGCTGGCAGCAATGCCACATCAGTAAATGGAGAACAAAATTTAAAGACAGATAGAAGAAATGTTAATAGTTCTGTTACCAGTCATGATCTACTAAAGACATTACGGGTGTCTTCTGAGATATTGACTCTATGTCCTGGACAGTAATTTACCCATCTCTCCTGAAAATTCAAGGTAAGTTCACTCTTTGTAATAACATCAGCTAATAGATTTTTTCCTCTCACATTTGCAACTTGCTATCCCCAACATAAGCAATCTCCCTGGATATATTCCAAAATTCCCTTTTCAGAACCATAAAATAGAGAACTCCAGTTACATTACAGAAACTTCTGCACAAATGACAGAAAGATTTATACAATAAATTATTACTTTTATCCTCCTCCCACCTGTGCCCCCCAGTCCACTCCTCCCCCCCCCCAAAAAAAAAAAAAAGTAGAGGGCTCAGAGACCCTTCATGTTGTCTTATAGAATCAGTGATGCATATAATTGTAAAAGTAAGCAGCCACCTGGTAAAACTGATTTACATATACATCAATTGCTATTATCTTTCAATAAATCACAAAACTGTAGTATACAAAATCGTAGGAATGCACAGAAAAAACAGAACACAGAGTTAACAGTGCAAGCCTATTTAAAGCCTAGTGCAGTATTTCTCTATTTTGTTGCTCTTATTAAAATACAGTTCTTCAGGAATGCAATTAAAATAAGATACTTATCCCGCACTTTATCCATCAAGTTGAAAACTTGCAAGTTTTACTGATGTTTAGTATGCTTTATGCATACTTTCTCATGTAAAAAAAAAAATGTTTAAAGTTTATAATCAAAAAGCACTCAGGTTATTTCAATTGCTTGATAAATGCTATGATTTCAAACTCATAATTTATTTCCTGAACATTATCATGAACAATAAGAACATTTAAATACTTTACTGGAATAATTGTGTACTATGCAATATGTAACAAGCTTATTATTTAAGCAGTTTCTGCAAAACAACCTCAATTTGAATTGATTAAAAGTAAATACTTCAGTCTTGTCTACTTTCCTTGTTAAAAAAAAAGTTAAGCACAAATTCTAAAATATTTCACAATATGAACCAATTCCTAATATACCTAATATTTTCTAAAGTCAATTCCAAATATGCAGACAAAGATACTCTGCCAAATTGTACATTCAGCTGTACTCTGACTAATCAACTAAAAATAGATTTAAATTGTGACACTGAAAAATGTTTTCCATATCCTACTGCTTTGCATAAATTTTACAGTTCTTACATTTTCTAAGCAATCTTTCAGATTGAGTACCGACTGCAAAAAAGGTCAGGAGCCCTCACTATTTCAAAGGTTTCAGTTTAATATTAAATTTTGTGGAAAATGAAATAAAGACTGTTACCTTTCTGGATGACAATAAAAAGTCTAAAACTCTTAAGTAACAGACACAGAAGGTAAAAACTAAAGTAATGAAAAAAGCAGCTGAAGTCTTTGGGAACCAGAGTGGCTTCCCTTAAGCTCACTAAGCAAGGACGCACAACCTTCAACAGAGCACCCCACAAGGCATCCATTTAAATTAACTTGAAATGCTAAGTATGAAAGAGGGATTTAGTAGTAGTACATCCTTTTCTTCTTGTCAACCAAATTGTGCTGATGCTCCCTAAACACTAATTTTTGTAGGAACTTCTCTCAGTTCACTTTATCTTCTAATATTAGGCTGGCCAGTAGAAGCCTAGTGCAAATACAAAGTAGACAGACTCATGACCAGATAGAGTGGTAAAGTTGATCAACAGAACAAAGGAATAAAAAAATAAAGGCAAAGAACATCTGTTTAAGGAAAAATAATAATAATGACCCTAACAGAGGCTGCAGGAAAGGATTGACATGACCTACTTTAAGGAGTTAAATTCTCAGGTGAAGTAAATTAATAACTTGATGTCAATGGACCTTTTCTTCTTGTATTCTACAACCTTAGGTCTAAACAGGATTTAAATCCTGGATAGCAGAAAAGAGCATTGTCTCAGTGTCCAAACATAGGTCGCCTTTCAGATGTGAGGAAGCATCCAAGGTATCCACATGAGGTCGGAACACAGGATACTGAACAAAACCCCTAAGTAATCCATGGTGTAGTGAGGAGGCAGCTGGAGGACTGGACGTCTAGAAGAAGGATAACATGTGCATCGCTCTAATTCTGCTACACTGATAGCAGGCTAAAAGTAGTTTCTGAATCATAAGAGATTGTAACCCATTTTAAGAGGAAACTGAAATAAATGCAAAACACTGAACTATAATTCCCCAGAGTTCAAGCATTGCTTACTAAGCAGTAAGGGGGAAGGTCCAGGAAAAATCTGCTTAGACAGTAGGGGATGGATACATTTGTTGCCTTTAAATATATATACACACATATACACACACACATATATACATGCATATACATATATGTGTATATATATACACACATGTTCTGTGGGACAACGCACTTTTGCTTGTTTTCAAAATTCCTTTAATACGAGCATCACTTAAGAGATATTGGGCAAAGCTTTATAAAACTGAAAAGGGTACAAAAGCTTAAAGGAATTAAGGTATAAGATGGAAGAAAAATTAATAAAAAATGTATTCATGTATTCATGGAATACATGAAAAATGTATTCAAAATGTATTCCTAAAGTAAATGCTATTCCTCCTCCCTTCCTCTCCTCCTTTTTTTCTCCTTTTTTTTTTTTTAGGAGTGGTAGGGGACATAGGGTGCTTAGAAAAAGAGGTGAGGAAAGATAAAGGCATAAAAAAAAGAAAGCAAGCCAGTTGTGGCTTGACAGTTGACATATGACAGTTGAAGGTATTTAATAAAACATTTTTGATTGAGGAATGAAGAGAAATATATATTTCTCCTCTTGATTAAAGTAGGAGACATTCAAGGATAAGTTATAAACAGTTCATACAACAGTTAGAAAAAACACAGATTATGAAGTTATTCCACTGATCATTAAGTATTTTGACAGGAAGTTGTGACAGATATGCCCCTTCCCCAGCTCAACCTGACTTCTCACACATAGCCTTATTCAGGTGTTAACTATCACATTACCTGATCTTGGCAATTGCCTCCCTAATTTCTTCCCCCACCCAGACATTAACCATCAATAATAATCCTGATGGCCCTATCCTGATGGGGAGATAAGGCTAACTGTGAGTACATCAGCCAACAATCATTTTTGAATTAAAAGAATGACTATATGTCAATTATCTTAGACCATAAATATGGGGACAGCAGGAGAGCCCATTGAGCTCTCCTTGCATCAAAGTGGGCTGGGATGTCTCTCAAGGATACTCCTCAAGGTTAAGAGATCCTTCCCACTACACATTCGTGGCAAGGGACTATAGTGCGCCTTTCTCTTTTTGAATTTGCAAACTTTACTTTGTTACTGTGCATAAATACCTTTGATATAAACTGTTGACCAGGTCTGGGAATAGGATAAGTCCTCTCAGAAGGACTTTGGAAAGCAAGGGGGTCCAATCTGAACCTTGTGACCCAAAGGGAGGGTGTCCTTGGTAATTCTGTGTGTATCCTGAATCTCCATGCAGTAAATAAATGACCTTGTCATAGAATCTCATGAAACCACCGTCATATCAATAAAACCTATTCCTATTTCTTTCCCATGAGTCAACTGCATTGTGTTACTCACCCCCCCCAAACTCTCTGCACTCATTCCATGACAGAAGCCCACAAAACAAAACATGCTTTTTCCTTCTTAAATGGTACATGGCTAGATTGCTGAGACAGGTTGCCACTTCAACAGTTTTACTACATCTTTTCTTGGAGTTACTCCTTTTATATGAATATTACTTAAGATGAAGGTTAAAGAGTATTTAAAATACACAACCGATATATTCTGATGATTTTGCTTTGTGTGGAAATAGAGCTTTGCCACCTTCTGTTATAGTAAGTCTTCACTGTCATCTTCCTAGACGACTGAATAATCTTGCAGACCTTGTAAGACAAATTTCTCTAGGTCTTGGCTTTCACACCAAATGCAGCCAGACTAAACTGATAAAGCAATTGTTTCTTAATCTTTTTCATGGCAGAGAATTAGTTCCCCTCAATTCCAAAGCAAATACAGCATCCTTTGTGTTTGATGATTAAGTACCTGTAGATTTAACAGTTCTTCCCAGTACAGCAGAGGAGGGATTTAGTATGAGTATTGAACATGAGAGAAGTTTATACAGGCTGAAAAGATTTGTTTTGGTAAGCAAGTATTTCTGTATACTATTCAAGAGATTATACTTGGTGCCATTTATTTTCAGAAAACTTTGAACATGAGTAAATAATAGGAATCTATTCCACAGGTTTTTATATCCTCTTCTCTTTCAGACTAGAGCTGCTCTTTTATCAGAATGAAATTAGCATGCATGTCAGTCAAATGGAAGAATATAACAAATTTTTCCATTTCTTTCCCAATTCTGTTTTGGATTTGGGATATGCCTTTTTTTTTTTTTTTTTTAAGACTATTTCTGAGTAACCTAAAGTAAACATAATCATTAGATCTTCTAAATTTTAATTTTTTATCTATAGATATATGCAAAATATTCAATACTTCAAGCACTGAGATAGCTTCTTAACTGTTTATGATAAAACACAGGTTACTGTATGGTTTCCAGTACTTTAAGGCAATTCCCTTCTCCTCTAAAGCATAAAAAAAAGAAAAATGAACTTCTAGCATTTTACTCAAGGGAGGGCAGGGAAAGAGGAATGACATAGAAAGGTCCCTCATTGATTTAGTGTATCTTATTTTTTTCCTAACAAAAAGTAATAATTATTCCATTTCTCTAGTCTTATTCTTTCTGCAATCTCTCTTCTCCTCCTCCTATCCCTTTTCCATTCCCGTTTTCCCCACTCTGTCTGGCATATATTCCTATTCATTTAATAATAAAGTTATACAGCAGTGTATCTCCTCAATATGTGCCCTTAGCACTGACCAAACAGACCTGCAGAAGAAGTTCTCCAGCTCTCAAAAAATGCTTAACATTGTCAGGTGCTATCTAGAAAGCAACTTTCTTCATTTACAAACCTTTCCAAAATGTTCAATGCCATAACTGGTTTCTTTCCCAAACAGAACAACTTCCTTCTGCTTGGCATACAGAAAGGGTCATAACTGTATTCAATTTATTTCCTTGCTAGAGAAGCTAGTACCACACATTTGCTTGATTATACACAAGTATAAAACATAATAAAGTGTGAAATGTCACTGTATTCTTATTGTATAATAAAACTTGAAGATCATCTGAAACTGAATTTATTTGAATATGGATTTAAAGACTAATAGGAAGCAATCCAAACAGGAAACCACAATGATTTGACAAATTAAAATGCATTTGTTATAATAATTAAATCACAATTCAAATAAAGCGATCTGAAATCAAAGCTGTTCCAAATAAAAAGTAAATTAAGAGCAGCTCATTCTATTAAGTAACATAAGTGTACAAGTCACTTATTACACTGGTCACTCAAAGTTTAATTGAAAATGTGAGTTACTGTGCTAGAGTCTCCATTAAACAGTTGACCTATGCTATGAAACATTACTTTTGCAGGAGTGACCTTCTTAAACAGCTATAGTACCCATAAGCTATGAAACTGTCATGTTCAAGAATATTGGCAATGAGTGCAAAATGAAAAATCTGTTTTTAGCAGCTTGCTGAACATCATGGCATTCTCATCCCAAGTGTAAAAGATATCCACAATGTAAGCCTATCTAGTTAATGGTAATTTAATGTGAAAGAAGAAGAGAGAAGAAAAACAATAAATTGAACTCAAACTTTAACAAATACCAGATCAAAGAGGCCAGAACTCCTAAGTCACATACAGAGGAGCTGCTGAAGAAGCCACCAAGCATAACCTTTAAGAGGTTAAACCAGAATTCTGTAGCTGATAAGATGGAAAAACAAGATTACCATGGGCTTCAAAGGGGAAAAGGCAAATATTATGAAATAAGGGCATGTGTAGGAATGTATAAAATTTGTTAGAGAAATGCTTTAAGGAGATTGTGGTATTGTATGAAACTTGGAGGATATCAAATTTATTATGGAAATGGTCAAAGGCAGGCAAAGGTGGTTCAGGGAGAACATGCATGGGAAATTGAGAAGAGAGTCACACGTAAGCTGGCTGCCTGTCAGGATGTTTTTGTGTCTGAGCACTGAACCCTCCGTCAGTCGTGTCATCATATTGAGCCTTACTCCTATGTATTCTGCTTAGGATGGCTTTCTTTGGCATGCCTGTGCAAGATCTACTAGCTAAATGCATCTGGATCAGCGAACAGGAGAAGATCATGCCCTGGGCAAACCCAAGGTTAATGCTGACAACAGGGTAAGGCATGATCAGGGCTGTGCACGGACGTGGGGGACCTGCATGCACTGGTATGTTTGCAAATCCGGAGTCAAGATCTGCATAGGCTTCCATCATTGAAATTCAAGCCTGATAACTGGAGGGAAGAAACAGGATTTGGCCATCTGGATCCATAATGTTCTGTGAGTGCACTATGAGTCTATATGGGCATTATGTGTGTATTATGTGGATAAGGGCATTTTTTTTGCTCTCAGTGTTAATCTGTGTAACTGCAATGTTTACATCATGTACGTTTGCATTTGCATCTTTGAAAGATATGCTCAACCACGCTGCAAGTGAGGAACAGAACCATTCTTGGAGCAGACTGAAGGAAACCCTCTCCTCTCACTGGATTTGTACATTCTTCACATAAAGGAAGCAGAACTATTCACCATTTTAAGACAAAAGCAGACTTTGTTGCTTCCCAACCAAACCTCTAAAATATTCAGCACATGAAATAAATGTCACCCTCCACAGCACATCAAAGAATAGAAAGTAAACAATATTAATCATTATTTGGCATTAGCATCCTGTTTGACACATACCATATCTGTACTACCCAATTACCTGTGCCCAGAACAGGTCTCTAGGCGTGCAGCTTGGAACAGACTCCATAAATAGTATTCAGTTCTTTAGTCTCTCTAAGAGGATGCCACAGCCTGCTCTAAGTAGCCTCTGCTCTGTATTAACTGCTGATTCACATCTAGAAACTATTCAGTTTCTAGAGTCAAACTCTAAAGTTCAGTTTCCAAAGTCCGTTGGCTTGGGCCACTACCATTTCTTCATCTCACCTATTTTACAAACACACATACACTTATAAAATATACATGGGGGTACATATGTACATAAAAGTAGCCATAGATGATAAGAATAACAAAATATAAATACCATTTATTCAGTCTCGAATTTAAGTATATGTAAATTGAGTGAATCTAACTCTGCAAATGCCATACTATTTGTCAAACTGAAGCAGTCACTGTGTAGTTTTAATAGGTCTGGTAAGAAATAATTATCATAAAAACACTTCAAAACATATTTGGTACTTACTTTGAATAGTCGAAAAGTCTGCTGTCCCAGAGTTGATGATTTCCTCTTGGACCAGAATGGAAGAAACAAGAATCTGTACCATCAAATTTATTGAGACCATCTTCAGAGTTTTTGGATGCATGGCTGTGCACAACATCCAGCAGAACAGTGATGCCCATCGAGTGAGCAACGTCAATCAGTTCCTTCAGATCATCTGGAGTTCCGTAACGGCTGCCAGTGTGAAAATGATTCGCAGTGAGTAGCACAATATGAAAATTGATTAACAATTAAGACATTAACTGTGTTATTGTAACCATACATTGTATACAAAGTTCCTTTTTTCTACCCCCTCATTCCTTAAGTAGTAATTTATTACAAGAACAAAACAAAATAGAAAACAAAAAGCAAAATTTCACTCTTCCTTGCTAGTTAACGGAGGGAAGCTAAAACATCTAATGCAATTTAAAACATTTATCTGCTGCCTTCCTGCTATCTGCAGCTTATCTGCTATTTGTTTTAGGTACATTATTTTCAAGTTTCCTATTAAACGAGAATTTTTCTGTAGTCTGAAACACAGATTTTTCCTTCAACTATTTAAGCCAGCCACACTTTCTGTAAACTTAAATTTACCCTTTTTTCACTTGAGCTTCAACACAACAAAACAAACAAAAACCCTACAACTTTCAAGTTTATCATACTTTTCCTCAACAAATTACCTTAATCCACTTTCTATCTATTTTTACCCTAGGTCTCAAACTAAATGCAAGCTAAGTGCTAAGTGCTTTACATAAGGGTAAAAAAATAATTCTTACAGAACGTACAAGCCATGATTTTATTTCAAATAAATCTATTACTCACAATCAACATACAAGTTCTCTGTATTACTATCATGAATTCCACAGCACCAAAATCCATTCATCAAGAAAGCTGAAGCTGGACAAGTTGACATACACTATGACTGATGTTACTTGTAAACTTGTTCATATCATATACCAAATGTTTTCACAAAACAGCTGCTAACTATGTCAAAATGACTTCAGATTTACTCAGTGTTACTCACTCACTGGCACTAAGCCAGTGCTTTCTCTTTCTATTAAACACCTGAAGTTTAAACATCCTCAGTGGATGGTGGGTGAGGCAAAAGAACACAGAAGTAGTACGAGTTTCTAAACCTACCTGGATGCGGCAAAGAAGCTTGTGACCTGATAGCCAAAACTGGCATAGTATGCATGTTCCATAATAGCCATCAGCTGAATACAGTTATATCCTATATAAAAACAGAAATAAAATAAACATGCAAACATATATATCCTTGCCTTAAGGATAGTTAAGCCTCTCAAAAAGTAGTTCTATATAATAGTTTATAGTTCCATAGCTTTCCATTAAAAACAGGAAGGCCAACTTGTCAAGTGATCTACATATAACCAGCTGCATGGAATTGAAGCTGTCAGTTCCAATATGTAACAAATGATATGCAAATATAATCTTAATTTGACTTCTGAATATTAACTATGCCAATATGCATGTCTTGAACTTCAGCTTCATTTTGATATTTGTAGTGTTGAAAATAAAGAGAAAAAAATAAAAAGAAAATAAATAACAACAAAAACAGAGAGGCTCCAAAACAGAGAGAGGCTGATTACATGTATTATGACATATGGTTTGTGGAGTTTAATTTGTTTAAATTGTTTTCAGCTTACTGAAGAACCAAGGCAGCACAGGAGGATAGGATAGGAGACTTTTTTTGTCTCTTGTATGACCCAAAATATTTTGGTGCAATATTAAGGCAGGGAAATCTAAAGGGAAACATATTAACCATGAAACTGCGGTATTTAACCACACATCTTAACTAAGCTATCTTTAATGCCAGTGAATAAAAACCCCAGCTAACTAGAAGAAGATTATCAGCAAAAGCTAAACTTCAGGTTTAATTTACAGCCTGCTGAGACTTCCTCCATATACCACTTTTCTTTATTTTCTTAACCCAGACCTTCACATTATTCTGCAGTGTGAACATTAGGTTGTTTCTTTTTAATTGCGCAGCCACAGAAGTGTTATTATTTGAAGGTAGTTGGCATGAACTCAACAATTTGTCAGATTCATCGCTGCTTCATAATTCAGGCTCATTGAGCTTACTCTTATTTACAGCATTTTTGAAATAAACAATATAAATAGCATCAAATTAATCTCATTCTACTTGCTAGCTGTTTATCTTGCTACTTGTCATGCACATATTTCCACAAACTATTAATAACTTAGCATTCTTAAACACTGATGTCTGTAGGCTTGTCTTCACATTAAGACATTTCAAAACTAAAAGAATCAAGCAGCCCTTAAGAAAATACATTAAATTAAAGAAAATTTAACCCCCAGAGTTTTAAGAACATTATCTTCCATGTTATTGATGTCTAAACTACTGATATTGCTCTTATTTTGTGGCACTTCCC
>JAWLRI010000950.1:2557366-2600340 GCA_034781795.1 Crypturellus tataupa | reverse complement strand
GGACTTCCCCCCCCCCCCCCCCCAAAAAAAAATCTGCTGGTAAAGCAGAAAGCTTCCAGAAAGCTTCATTATGTTAAGCATAGCCTCCTGGAGAGACAGAAATTCTTTTCCAATAGGAAGAGAGACAACAACATAACGTGATATCCACCCCCCCCTTGTTTTTTTTTAATTTTTTTTTTATTGTTGTTGATGGCTTCCAAATGTGCAAACTCATTCATTCTGCCTGACAGCTCAGCTTTACTGAGAGGAAAAGCCACATTTTGTGAAACACAGACAAGTTCAAAAGAACATCTGAACTACTCCTTCAGGCACTCTGGTGAAGGAAGGCAAACAGCAGATATACACAGCCAGTATTCCACAGAGATACCAACCAGAGATGTTACAAGTATTTTACATTTAAGGACAACAAAATGTACTTCACCAAAAAGCAGAAAGAGCTAGCAAGTGTTAGCATCATGTTACAGAAACAAGTGCAATAATATTACAGAAAAAAATAATCATTAAACAGAAATTGAGATGAACGGTTTGCTATGTTTCTTGAGATAATCATGCCAGCTGTTTCATACAGCCCACTCAACCTACCAGAAGTTCTTTACTAAAACAGAATTGCTCATGCTTTAAGTTCACCATATTCTGATATATACAGTAATTGTTAAGGGATAATTTAGCACGTTTGGTAAACAAAAAGGGCAGTCATTTCTATCATGATATTCGTCTTTTCTTAACAGCCAGATGTGGAAACAATTAGGAACACATTATTTTCCTACAACTATCACCCAAATAATAGTCCTTTTTACAAATGAAAAACAAACCATGCTGAAAGCAATTTGTCCTACAATATTTATCTAGGCTTTGGGATAAAATTTTAATTGGAAAAAAACAAACAAACAAATTTGGCTCCTATATTCTACTTCAGTTCATCCTTCGCTTTCATAGATTCATCATAGTGCCCTAAAATAAAAGAATAAAAAATGTATTTTTATAGGTCTGAAAACAAAAACTCAAAGCTACAGGCATCTGATAATTATCTTTTTCTAATAGTAGCAGAGATGCACTAAAATTTTATCTCTATGTCATTACTTACCAAGATCCTTTATTCTAGGTAGTACATTGTATGTGAAGTTTTTATAAGAAGCTATTTTCCCTTCCGGAGAAGCAATCCCCACATGAGATTCATAGATTCTTAGGCTTTTCAGTCTCTTGGGGGAATGGTGCCTGCGCTTTAATAAAACAGTTGTTATTAGATTACAACAGAAGCGTTGTCACTATTACATAGTGCACACAAATAAGAGGAATATCAAAACCATGCATCTCCCCTCTCATTTTTCTTCCTTCTGAAAAATTACAAACATTGCAGAAGTAACAAGACATTGAAAACTGTTAAGGCAAAGATGTATTTTATATTTGTCTTCATGATCTTTCTGAAGACGAAATTGGACACTTGATTTGACATTCTTTTGTGGCCTAAGTACACTGATGTGTAAATTTATGATAGTCACTGTAGCACAAAGTGCTTTTAGACTAATGTGAAGTCTGGAAAAAAAATATTTTTAGCAATTTTAAATATTAACCTTTTCATTTATTTAAAAATATTTAAGACTACAGAGACGAACTTGATTGTAAAAGTCTTTAAAATAAGTAGAGTGTTTACAGCTAAATCTAGATTATTTTTAATAAAGAAATTATTAATCTTCACCTTTAATAGAGGAAAAAATAAGCAAGATTTTAGAAAGTTAGAACAAAACTAGTTAAAATAATAAAAATATTGATTTAAAGAGTCCAATTATTATTGCAAAAGAAGCAAATGAAAGAGTGAAGAACGAGACATTCTGGTTAAGATTTTCTACCTGAATTTTACTTCCTGTGCACCTCCCATTCCCAAACAGATTAGATGCTTTTCATGGCACAAAACTGGGTAAAATCATGTCTACTCCCTAGACATTCTTGTTTCCTTTTTCTGATAGGTCATACAGATCACTTCATTTCCAATTGTCCATCAACTTCCTACAGAGGGTCTAGGCACCACAGAACATCATAAAAATTGAATTCGTATGCCCTAGTGCTCTTAAGTAACACATGAATAACACATTATTGTAGATTATGTTTTTTGTTTGTTTGTTCTGTTTTGTTTCTTTAAGATTAACCTTTTGCTGTCAGGCAGACATGCTTCATACTTAGAGGCAAGTCCTAAAGATCTTAACTCACACCAGTGGCTGAAGCATCTCTGATATAGACTGCATTACATTTTTGTTTTTCCACTAGAAATTTAAGAGGTCCAAGAATATGGCATAACATCAGACTGCCGCTATGACCTCCTCCCACTCAGATTGTTCTTATATATAAGAGAAGAACTTTTTCCCTTCTAGAAATAAAAGAGGCCTTTTAAAATTGCTAAAAATATTTTCCTGATATACAGAAACTAGGATTAAAGTGGAGCGTGAAAAGCTTATTTCTGAGGACTTTCTGATTTTATATGGCAATACTCAAGTATTGGACTTTTTATTTCCAACTAACTCATTTTAAAATCCAACTCCGACAAACAGTTCTCTCCTCTGAACCAGGAACAGCCAAACAGTCACTTTTGCCAAAAAGGAATAGTTATTGAGCTGGCCTAGGACATGAGAAGGTAACACTTTAATAATTATCTGTTTAACATCCATCACGTTAAGACTGAAAAAAAACTCCAAAACGCCTAATATCACATCACATAATACCTAATGTCATATGTTTCTGTCAAAACATTTAACATACATTCATCATTTCTCAGATAGTTATTACTGGACTCCCTTTTTTTTTGTGGAAGGCTTTTAGTTTATTTACCAAGCAGCGATACCTCATTCCAAATAGCATAAAGTGACACAGCATACACACCATTATATGGCTTTTGAAAATATTTAAGCCTTACTATATATGGCAGTGGTGGATTCCAGTGTACCCAATCATAATTCACTTGTCCTTCATAACGGACTACATATCTTGCCCAAGGTGAAATACGATAGAGGAGTTCACCATTTTGAGCACGGATCACCACCTGTAAAATAAGATAACTGTAATACATCCATGTGGTCACATATTCATGGAACACTCATTGCATAAACCATAGAGAAAGAAATAGTATGTCACATAGAAATATTTTTGAAAAAAAAAAAAAACAAAAAAAAACAGAACACAAGTCAGGACAAAAAAGAATGACCCTGATCACAGGGAAGATTTATAAAGTAATCACAAATCAATCAGACATAGGAGTGATACTCAATAGCAAGAGCTCAAATGGATTACTGACAGGTTCTCATTTCCTCTGTCACTGCCATTTCCTCTCCACTTTCTTAAAGTTTAATGGACATATGGTATAATGCTACCAAGATGAGAACTATGATTTATTTACTCAGCAAGCAACCTAATTAGGTCAATTTTAACATCTTGTTTCCCTCTACAGTGCTCAGTAAGTTATGCCTGATATAGTATAGACCAGAATCACAGATTAAATCAAGCACAAAACAGCTTCCAGGCCAAGAAGAAATGAAAGAAGAAAAGCAAAATTGTTGGTTATCTTCTACTGACTTGCAGTTTCTCTGAATGCCTCCACTATTCTAATGACAAAATAGAAAGTCTTATCAACAATTTTGCTTTCCCTGTTTGGTGCCCTCTTTTTATAAGGGTAGATAAAAATAATCATTCTTTCTGATTTGCTGCAGAAGTTCATATTTCATTTTGCCAGAGTGAAAAAAAAAAAAAACCAGAATAAGCCTACAAGCTTTTAGAGCATTGTTATTTTACATAACAAAAGCAAAACTGAAACAATTACTAGGGTAATTTTGCCAGTCTAGTTTTGCTAGATATTTTGGCTCCTAAACAGAAAGCTAAGACAGTGAAACAGAAAGCTTTAGAACACCAAAAACATATAAGCAACTGAAGTTTTCCTCATAAAACTAAGTATAGAATGCTTTTAGGTCTGTTTTGATAACATTTAACACTTTGTCAAAAGCAGTTTATTAGGCTGTCTTCTTAGAGTCTGAATATTAGAGTCTTATTAGAGTCTTTGAGTGTAGACTAGTGCCATACAGGAAAGACTATAATACACTGGAGTAATTCAGAAGCTGAAATGAGTTTCATTTAATTTAATGACACTTCTGAGGAAGAACCACAGAGTCAGTTGCCTTAACTTTAGGAACTTTAAACATTCTGAAGACCCCTGCACACTCCATTTCATTGACTATATAGAGGACTCATGTAAAAAAATTACATGAGCAGCACACCTGCCAGCCTCTTGTAGATGTCTCAGGGCATATAAAATAACACTAGATACCTACATTCAGGGAACGTACAACCTCTGACTTAGTGGAATATGTTGGCTTTTTATGAACATTAAACAATGTGTGTTTTTTTCTTAAATCATGAAAATGAAAAAGCTGAAAGTTTTACAATTCTAATACTTTAAACATTTGGTCACAAGAACCATTTAGATAAAATACAAACCTACCTACAAAGTAAATCTCAAAACAGTTTTGCTATTGTTATGACAGGGAAAATTGTGCAGTAATAGGCGTAAAAATACTGCACATTTAGAGTGCTTTGCTACTAAAGCACTAATACTACTTTAAAAATAAAGACACAATCACATTCTAGAAAAAGATTAAATACAATAAGATTCAAAATGGGAAACACCTTAGATTTTATTTCCCCAATTCCACCCATGTTACCGGAAGTTCCTCAGCTGCCTTGGAGTTATTGATCAAGTTTTAACCTATTGCATTCATATATGTTCAAAGTTATATAATGTCTTTCTTTGTGGATTAATGTCTGCAAGAGTTTTGGCAAAAATGAAAGAATTACATCTGATATTTTGCAGTTCAAGATATTTAATATCTTAAAAACATTTGGATTTTGTTTGTTTGTGAATATGTAGCTTTTTACATGAAACTAAATTAGCTATCAGACTAAAAACAGTTATCATGATAGAGCCAACTTGCTTTAATACACAAAGTTCAGTGACTTATTATTTATTGCCTAGGCACAAATACCTCATCATTTCTACATTTCATATCATGTCATAATACAAAAAAGCTTTAAAAGGAAAACTCCAGTGAAAAGTTAATTTTGTAGTATGAGAGCTCTTCTTGCAAACTAGTTGATTCTCCACAAAGCTACTCTGCTCTAGATTTTCAATCAGTTTTTAGAACAAGGCCCAGTAATGTACTAGTATAGGAGTTTATAGATATAAGAAGGGACCCTACTTCGTTAGTTACAGATATAGACAGGAAGGAGTAACCAAGTAGAGCATCTCCACTACTGTCTTGCAATTTTTGCTACTGCAACATGACCAGCTCCCAGGTCCAAGTTAGGCAGGAAGGGGAAAAGAAATCGGAAATCATTCAACACTTCAGTTCCACATGGCAAAGCACCAAAAAAGATTGCAAGGTCACTCCATCCGCAGAGAGGAAAACAGCCAGCCCTACTAGCAGCAAAGCAATGACTGATCAACCACTGAAATATTCTCCTAACCAGAAGTACCTTCCCAAATGGATAAGTGTCCAAATTGGTGGGAGAGGAGGCAAGAGAGAGGAGGGGGCAAAAAAAAAAAAAAAAAAAAAAAAAAGCTCCCTCCTCCCCTCATGAACTCTAGATCACTGTAAAAATGTCAGTCACGACAAGGCAATTCTTTATTTTCTCTCCCAAGCAAAGAAATCTGCTAGACACATGTACACCAAATATCTTCCAAACATTATTCACTAGTTATTGGAAACAGAGTAACATTTCAAAGACAGTTATGTGTTTAACAACAAAGTTATGGGTGGTTCAGAAGCCATTCAGTAGGAACATATTTGTTGTGTTGATTATTTTTATATAAATATATTGTCATTTCAGCTAATTAGGGATTCTTACATATTTCTTCAAAAGGAATTTCTTATCCATCACACTTTATAAAAAACCCACAATAACAAATAAGTAAAAGCCTAATTTTAAAGCAAGTCATGCCCTGTTTTTCCAAAAGAGGGAGATATAACTCCATGTATGAATTAAACATTTCAATTGCAGTGAGCAATCCAAAAATATGCTAGTTTTTAAGAGTAGAGGAGGGAAAAAGTTATATATGTATATTTTGTACTCCCTCCATCCACTCCTCCCTCTCCCATATCCATGCTTTACTTGAAACACAAAGCACAGCATGCATCTTAATATAAAATAATGCAGAAAATGGTGACAGTAGCCTAGTATTGTCAAAACACCTATTCTGACAGAGGTACAAATACCATAGTTTCAGGAAAAAGTGAAAGAATCAAGAAAATTAAAGTAATATTGTTAGAAAGTAACAGCAACATCACCTGGAAATGTGTCCCATAGACTTCAATAGGCAAAAATCTAGATAGTTTACTTAAACATCATCAACTTTACTGCAGAGGAACATGGATTTTCAGTGGGGGAAAAAAAAAAAAAAAATAAGCTTCCTAACTGTTAGATACACAGAGATGACACTATGAGGTATTGAGAGACAACAGATCTATTTTTTGGAAGGAAAACTACACATGCATCTGTGTTGCAGTACAACATTCAAGCAGCTTTTCTTTCAGTCAAGAATCCAGATTTTGAAAAATCTTTTTCAACAAATCAAATTAATAAAAGCCAAAGGAAAACTGGAATCTCTAAAATAATCCAAGAAATATTTTTTTTCTTACTGTGACTTAACCAGAATTAAGGCACAGAGTTTGGATGCACTCCCTGTATTCCAGGGTCATCCTTCATGGAGGGGCTCATCTGACCCACCCCACACATCATTAGGTGCATTAACTGTTTTCTGGTATGCTAAAGTATTAATGGTCAACTCCTTTATAACAACACCTCCGAGAAGTATCCCTTGTGAACAGTTCCTGTTAGCTGCACAATTAATTAGTACAAGTTCCATAAGACAATACTCCAACACCTACATTCCCATTCATATAGGAAAGATATAGGCAATTAACATCAGAACTGGGAATCCAAGATGTGGGATATCCAAGTTGGCTCCTCTCTCTCTCTCTCTCTCTCTCTTTTTTTTTTTTTTTAAACCAAGAACTACGGACTTAAGTAGACTTGAAAATTGGACTCCTAAACTGATAAGTATGTTAAAAGTTTTAACTTTTAATAGTGGTCCCTATGTGCATATGTTTATATAGACTGAGGATGGGCTCTCAGACCTCAAGTTCCATTTCAGGAACTTTTTCTCTTGAAATCTCTCTCCCCTTTCCTCCAGAAAACATCTTTCTCTATATACGGCTAACATCAATTAAAACAATAGGTCTACTGTAGGGATAAAAGGAAATCATTTTTTAAATAGTAAAACCTGCCAAGAATTGTACAATCAAGTCAGGAGAACTAAGTCTGCCAAAAGAACTAAACAAAAATATTCTGAAATTCTGGACTCAGTCTACAAAAAAGACCCCAAAGAGCCACAGGCATTTGATTCCAGTATTTCACTGCTGCTAAAACCACTCCTGTGAGTCCAAGAGCAATTGCACATAACCTATTTGGTTTTGGTAAACAAACTCAGGAGACTATTTACCTCTTGGAGATAATAATCCTTCTGTAACCAGCTAAATTAAATTAATCCCCCAAAACCTATACTAACCTGTTCAGGGGCCAGGACCTGCAAGCAAAGGGCAATGCCAGATTTAACTAATGGCTTATTTCCTATTTGGATGCACAGAGGTTTAAGATAAGAGAAAAAAATGTATATCTAAGATGATTTAAATCTAGTTCCCTGATGCTAGCAAAACCTCACCAGCTCCTTCCTCCACAATAGACCTACCAACACAGATCATTACATACCATCATGCTGCAGATATCTGAACCATTCAACAGCCAAATTTGTTCATTCAGTGGCATTTTTCCCTCCCTATAAATCATATTGAGCAAGTACATTTCTGTCCTCCATCCCATCAACATGGAGGAGGAAATAGGAAAACGGAAAGCAGTCCTATGTAATCACACGGTACTTCCCAAACAGCAAGGCCAGTTGCATCACCATCTGCTTCAACAGAAACTACCCTCAATCAACCTACTAAAACTGGTTCCCCACCACTAGTTAACCTAACCCATTCCCTTTCAAGTTTTATAAGTCAAACATGAATCTACTCTGAATTATGGACTACAAAAAAATTGTCAAGATGAACCTCAGATAACATTCTTTACAACTAACCAACTATCCTCTCCCCAAAATTTTGTGAGCACAAATTTTAGGCACTTATCATGATTATTGCACCCTAAATGTTCTTACTGAAACCCTGGTATTTGTTCTTTTTTTTACACTTTTTAACATTATACCTTTGGACACTAAAATTACTTAAGGTCAAAAGTAGTGAATCTGGTCAATATTTGTACTGCCTTGCTCTTCCCAGCATCAGCCTCAACACTGGCACCAACTTGGTATCAATGAGTATTATGAAAAAAAATCATGAACTGTTGAAACACACAAGAGTGTAAGAGTGAAATACCAGTGAAGGAGTACTACGTTAACATGCTACCATGCTAACAGACTTCAGTTGCCTTTGATTTTCATTTGTGAAAATCAATTGTATATAAGATATCTACACTAAATTATATGCAATCTATCAAAGAGTTCCCTGTTAGTAGTTAATTATTAGTTAATTATTAGTTCATATGACTTCCAAAAGAAAAAAAAGAACTCAACAAACTGAAACATCACTGATATATTATGAATGGCCTCCTACTCTCTGCCATGCTTCTGGTAAAAGTACATTACAGAGGCATGTCAGCAATCCAGACACTTACACTTGCATCTCAGGAGAAGCATAACCCTCAAACCCTTGCATTGAACTAAATGTAATGAGTGTACAGATAAGATTTAGTTGTATACAGTATTTTAATGTTATGCAGCTAGCTAGCATACTGCCAGATAAAACATCAGATAAATTTATTACTAATATATAAAACTCTTGTTCCGTCAAGTCATTTCAGAAAAAACAGCTCTATTGTCATTACTAAAAAGCTGAATAATTAATACAATTTTAGTAAAATCCTTTCTGATTCACTAAAGATGACTTAGTGATTCAGATATTTAGATCTCTTCAGAGATTCTCTCTGACAGCAGAGTCAGTGCTTCTATAATATTGGCAGCGAGTATTCTGAACTATCTTCTGTCCTGGAGCATTGAACAGACAACAATTTCTTAATGAATTGCAACAAAATATTTAATAATTTGATCAGCAGTCATGAGCTTTTCTTCTTTTTTCCTCTCTTATATACTTATCTTCTTACTAGCCACTGTTTTCCATATACTCTTCATTTTTTTTAACTTGGTCTTCATGGAAGACTATTTCTATAACGAAGTTAAAGAAGTTTCTCACTACAGATAAGAGATACTTCAATTTTTACCAGTACTATCACCACCTTTAAGCAAGGCTTCCTAAACTAAACAATACTTATTCATACATCTCAAATTAGGATCTTATGAACTACAATGAAAAACTATTTATAGATCATTTATAGCAATTGAATTATTTATAAATAAGCAGTAAACAGAAATTGGAGGTGTCATTAATAAACTCCTGTGTGTGCATGCGATGACACTTGCTAAGGAAGTCCATTCATCTGAACTTTTGTAAAAGCTTACAATATTCTATGATAAATACTCAGAAAATTAAAGAAAAAATCATTTTCATCTCCAAGAAGATAAGCACACTCATTCCCCAAATATCACCACTGTTGGTGACAAGCGTGCCACCCAAAACAACCAGAATAACTCCCATCTCCATTAGGACAAAGAAGTAAACAGTGGTTCAGCTTATTAAAAGCACAGAGAGGATTATTCCCTCACTTCACTGTTTTAAGGCCGCATTTTTCTTTTTAAACTGTGCTTCACTTATGACATTTCCATCAGAAGTAACAAAACTCTATTTGTTCACCAAATGACTAAGCTCTTCACTAATCCTCACCTTAGTATTGCCAAAGGAGGCAGGGGGGTGGGGGGAGTCTTTTTCCATTAGGTCATTTTATTTTGTAAATGAATATCATGATTCACAAGGGAATCTGCCTCAACTGTGTTAGAAGCATTCATTCCTTGACACAGAAATGTCTCAAAATATCTAATATAATGGTGTTTTTAATTACCCACCTTTTTCCATGCCTAGTTATGAGAAGACTGTCTGAAGAGCTACAGTAGACGGTACAGTCGACTGCTATCAAAAAGGAGATAAAAGTTTGTGACCTCTGTTCCTCACTCATTTTCCTATGAAAATATTTTGTGACCTCATCTAAATTAGTGTCACCATCTACACTCCATGCCTACTCCATTCTGGCTTAGAAATTACTTATTTAAAAGAAGTGACCTTGTCACTGTTTCAGAACTCAGCACTTGCCTTTGTATAACAGAAGATGAAAATATTGAAGACAGAAGCTAATAAGGACCTTCTTGAGGTGCCTTCTTTTCCTTCTCACCAATCAATCAAGTCACTAAAGTGTCTAGAGCTGACTAGTTCTACTTAAACGTTTATGAACTATATTGGCAAAAATAAACTTTAAAAATTATGATTGTGACAACAGTGCTTATCTACTGAAATAGATCATTGATCTGCATAGTAAATTCTGTTCACATCCAACTTCTCATGTTCTTCATGAAGTATTAAGATGAAGATTAAGTATATTTTTATTGTATTAAATACATTAGCCTTATTTAGAGTTTTGTGATAGATGAACCATATTAGAATTATTTAACTTATTTTACTTTAGTTGTAATTTATAAGTATATTAAAAGAACATACTTTTTTAATACTATGGAATATAGTATTAAAAGATAGTTTGTTATGCTAAGTTACAGAGGCACCAAGTAGCAAAACACACAGCATCATGAAAGACTGCTAGCAAAGTGATCGGTGAGGCTGGAAGGAGTTCTATATAAGTGAAGTCCTTTTTGTTCATCTGTTTAATCCATTATTACAATTATCCACCATGGTTATTTGTGAATCAAGTTTCTAAATCTCTGCACAAAAACAAACAGGAATATAGATACTAAAAGACAATCAATCTCATCAGCACAGATAATAACTGTCCAGCTTAATAGATGTGCTTGGTGAATCACATGAACAGTGAATATCAGGAAAACTACATATATGTTTACTTAGAACAAGTTTTATAGAGTTGCAATGAAAGACAGGCTTCCAAGGAGAAATAAGAAAACAAATCCATTTTGAGTATTCATTTCCACTGGATTTTTAAGAATATTTCAAAAGATTCCTTAGATAACTAAGATCTGATTCTCAGCACAAAATAATGCCATGAAAGCACAACAACTTTATTAAAAGTGTTCTCTTTTTTTAATTTATTTTCCTAACCTTCACTACATTCACTTTTTTAGTTACTCATTGCTGCCTACTGTTACGTTGTATTAAGTCTGGACCTGAAGCTCTGACTACAATAAACCCAATTCTCAATAATGTCTCAACAACTGGAATCACCTAGAAATATCAATTCTACTAGTAGTTAGTTGTTAGTGTGTATATCTGCATTAGTCATAACTGTGGTATCTAGCAGCTCAAAGAAATTTCCCTTAAGTTGTGGAAGAAAGAGGCTTTATATTCATGGATACTCATGAAACAATTCGTAATATGCTTAAAACTATAATAAGTTTCTTCCTCTGTTTTTTCATTTAGTTTAACCTACTAACATCTAAGCCAACTGCTCAATCTCCTTTTACTTCCTTGATGTTTGACAGAAATTTAAAAAAAAACTCAAAAACCCTTGAAGAGCAGTGGTTAAAGTACAGCAACAAAAAGTATAAACATATCTGGATTCAAATAGAATCTTAACTTCAAGTAGTCGTGTCAAATACAAGAAGTCTTCATATACATGCTACTTCAGTCTTATTTTTTCTTTTCATAGTATAATCTGCCTGTAAATACTGCTTTCAGCTTGTAACATGATACAAGACTATTTCCAGTTTTCAGTCACATTTATCTGTTCTTGAGCATCATAAAAAAGTTTGATGTTAATATTTTCCTTATTGGAGTCACTTGCACAGCTTGATAAATTATTGAATTTTTTCTTCCTACAAACATTGTTATAAAAATAAAATTATTTAAGAAAAAAATGAGAAAGAAAAATAAATAAGAATGTCCACAATAATTTGGAAGAGAAGGTACTTTTAGTACCTTTAGCTTTGATCCATGGGGCACAGGAGGGAAACCATCTTCACCAGGAGGGATAAACAACTCCCATTTGCCATACTCTGCTTTCTTATATGGATGAGAGAATGGATTCCAGCCATCTGCAATACAAGAAATGGCATTAATTGTTATTAGTTATCAAAACACATGTGTGATTAAAATTCAAAAGGTATCAGTATTTTTATTCTCTTCCAGAAGACTTGTGACAGTAAATACTCTTACAGATGATACTATTGTGCACGTTTAAAACACAGTTTAATAAACTGTGTATTATGTTCACTAAGAAACTTCTTGCCAATTCTGTGCTCTAAAACTATTCTCCAAATCCAAAACAAAACAAAAAATTCTTTCAATTCATCCTCAATCAGGTTGGTTAGATCAAAGCCATAACAATCTCCCCTTTCCTCTTTCCTTTTTCTCCTCCTTCAAAAAGAAGATACAAAATAAGGGGGGGGAAGGAAGGGGGGAAAAAAGAAAGAAAAAAAGGAAAGGGGGAAAAAAAGAAAGAAAATAAACTAGAACCAAAAATTTGAAATAGAAGAAATAATTTTTAAAAAAGAAATAAAACAAAATACAAATAAACAAAAAAGCATCGGAAACATTTGTTATAAAACTACAGAAAAAAAATCTTTTTAATTCCTGATAATTATGAGATGCGTTTGGACAAAATGCAACTTAAAGAAAAACTCAAACTGCATGAGCAAACTATTTTTAGACAGGGTTACAGATCTTATGCTGTTCATCACTGCAGATTTTAAATATCCATACACACATAAATGAATACATTTTTGTTCTTTTTTTAAGTAAAAAGTTAACTTATTATTAATACCAACATTCATTAACTGTACAGAGTAAGAAAGCAGAGTGCAAACTGAAAACAAACTTTGTAGCAATGGCTGTGAAACCACAGCAGTACCAGACAACACTGGCTCAGCTGGAAAGCATGGGACAGTCACACCTACTAAATACTAAAAGGTTCTTTCCTCTCAGAAAAAAAAAAAAAAAAAGCTGAACCAAACATATTCCACAATTCAAGATATGTCGTATCTTTTTGATCCACCGGGTGTTCTAAGTGTACAACAGTAGGAACTACAATATGTCTAATCATATAATCATAATCACAACTGCCAAGAATAATCTGTATTTGTAGATATTAGTATTAACTGTTCAATGTTAACAAACATTCTGATTAATAGATTTGGATGACAATTGTTTCTGGACTAGAAGAAAGTGGCAATCCAAATTAATCACTTCTTTCTTTGCCTTGAAACTTCTCTAACCCACAAACTCAAGGAAATGTGAAATTTTAAGGTAATAAGAAACCAGTCAACTCTGAGAAAATCAAATTGCATGACATTTCATTCAAGCCAACTCATATGCATACTTTGCTACAGTAAACAAAGTGGTTTAGATTTCAACAAAAAAAAAGTAGCTTTCGGTGACCTCACATTTACAGTAGGTACAATGCAGACAGATAGCTGATAAGCTATATGTTCACATCCTATACTCTAGTTCCATGGACAGACTAAGCTAGTATAAAACAAACAGTATTGTTACTAAAAGGTAGCCCAGCTCAGAAGCAATTCAAGTGAAGTGGACATACCACCGAAGCACGGACATCACTTTTAGTGGCAGTAGCAACTTCGATTAAAACCCCAAATCTGCATAGCCAGACTTATAGTTTTTGCTGGTTTGTTCTTAGGGAAAAAATAAGAAAACTTAGGGCAAAAAGACTTTATTGCTTCTAATATGAAGCCATGACCTTCAAATGCTAGAGATGTATGGACAAAAATTTTCATTATCAATCATTTGAAAGCTTAGCCAAAGACTTCAAGAGTAGCATTTAACAGATTATTTCACATTTCACTGTAAAAATACTGGGATTTGTTCTGCTTTACATGGGGAAAAGTATACAGATGTCTATTATGAATACAGAGCATGTGTGTCATAAGACCTTTGAATACTGATTCACCACATAATGGGGAGAAAAAAATGTCAGATAAGAACAAAACAGTATCTCTGATTCTGCAGTTTCTGTTTTAAAGCTACATGTTTCACCTTTGTCCTACTGAAGGGAAAACAGTTTTAGAAAGGAAAAGAAACACCTAATGAATTACGAATTTATTTAGTACAATGATCAAAAGAACTCTCTCAGTTTCACTCTCAAAGAATATTACACTATAAATCACCTCTTACCAGACATTTTTTTTCCCAATCAGCTATTCCTGTATGGTCTGAATTTGCATTCCTGTTGACCAGTTCTGTTTAATTTATTAGAGTTCTCATTTCTTCTCAATTATTTTAGTGCAGAGTCTAATTCAAACTACTCACACTGTTAACACTTGACAAACCTCACATTTATAAGCCCAGTAACATAAGCACTTTGCCCAGCGTGAGAAAGCCTGGCTAGCCTTTCACTGTGCGTTCTTCAGCAAGCCGCTTACCTGCTGGGCAGCACCCCCCCTCTCCAAGCACAAAGCTGGGCTAAATGACCTCCAGGGGTTTCATACGGTAAGACTGCTAAGGAACAGCACCAGCAGACCACATCCACTAGGCAGCAAGAGGACGGTCTTGCTGCAACACGAGACTACTAGGTAACTACTTCAGGACAGTAGTTACCTACACTCATATGCATACATATGTCCCAATAAGTATCGTTAATCAAAACTGTGATCTGTGTGAAGCAAGACAGATAATATTCGCTAAGAATAAATGGATGACTCTAGCTGCAGGGGATTAGGCTGCTTTCAAAGAAAGTTGCTAGTTGCTCTTACATGGCTGTTAAAGGCATAGAGAGATGACAATCATTAAGGAACAAAACTGAAAGGTGCAAACACAGACTAGACAATGTGACAAGAAGATATAAGCACATAAAACAAATATTCTAGTACCTATTCATTTTACCGTGAAGATTAATTTCAAAGTCCAAAAAAATGCATTATTGTTCTTATAATAAAATGTTTCCCATACTCAGAAACTGAAATACCATTAAGTCGGTATTATAGCAACATTGTGATTATTATTTGGATAGTACAGGAAGAAATTACTCAAATTAGAAAGACATGTTTAATAAATTGTTGCTTGATTAACAGCAAAATAGTGTGTATTATAAGTAGGATGAGGCCAGGTTTACCCATTCATTTTAGTCTAAAGTTTCAATAAAGAATAATGAAAAAATTGCAGGTCTACTGAGGCTTGCCAAAAGAAAACATGTTACTGTGGTAGTAACAACAGCAATAGGTCCTTAAAAGTATGGCCCAAGCTGCAAAACATTTTTCTAAACCATTTTACTTCAGGGAATGGTTAGAAAAAATAGTATTTAAGATTGAAAAAAGGAAAACATAGCAGGGCACTGTAAGTTACGAATGGCCCAAATCTCTCAGATACCAGAAAAAGAAACAGAGGATCCCCTAAAGGATCCCTGAAGGCTCTCAAAGTACTGAAGAGTACTTAAAGGTATAAAAATTGAGTTGGAGGTAAAAAGTAGAGGAACATTATGCACATACCATATAAATTATATGTTGTTTTAGAACATCTTTGTGTAATCTACATGCCACCGATAAAGTTAAAACTAAATGAATGAGGATTGAGGAATACTCCAAACCCAAGGAACTGAAGGCATTTGGAAGAACTTCTGCTTGGATCTGGACAATTGCACTTTTTTTTTTTTTTTTTTTAAATCAAAAGCAGAACCTTTACTTGAAGCATATGCTCTGCACGCTAACATCAGAAGCGGTGCCTAAACTTCTATCATCAACATATGGTTCTCACCATATGTTCAATGCCCAGAAAGAGCGCCTCCGAACAGTAGCTCTGTACCTTTTAAACAAAAGCGACAAGAGAAAAAAACAAAACAAAACAACAACAAAAAACACAAACAAGTAGACAAATATGCAAATGAACTAAGGAGTTTTTTTACTTAATTACAAACAGCTAAAATGTCAGAAGTTGAAAACTTCGAGTAATATAGGAAAACAGAAGAAATTGAATTGAAAAACAAACAACTTAAAAGGATGCAAGATACAGACATTGCCTGTAAAAGTTTATGACTGTCAAAGCTCGTTCTCTCCGTAGAGAAAATACTACTGCACTCATCCTCTGTTCCCTTCTCCCCTCTATGGTAAATTTTATAGGCGTCTCTTCTTCTTCACTGGTTTTCACAGAAATTTTCCTAATTGAGTTTCAGCTCTTGTTTACAGTACACCAACTGAACCAAGGACTCGGTAGCCAAGTCCCACAAGCAGCTTAATCATTTCTGACCACATCGCATATGCCTCTGCCTTTACCCACCAGTATTAGCATGTGTTCCTGTTGATCTTCCCTCTTCTCAGCCCTGATCTTCCACTATTTGGTGTCTCTGGTTCTTCACTAAATAACATTAATCCCAAACCCATCTTACTGAAAACCAACACTTCTCATGCCCCAGTAGAAAATTGATAAAGGATGTAACAGAAAACAATGTCTTGAATTAGGTAGAGATATACACAGATAAAATACCTTAAAGCAGAAAGGTCTCCTACAAAAGTTCAGACTTTCCTCAGTTTTACTGCTTAGTTTTCAGAATACAGAACCTAACAAGCATTCATACAACTTCTTTCCTTGAGGAAAATATATCAAATTTCAGGCCAGATCAGGAAAAGGGCATCAAAATCCACTTGAATTGAATATGAAATCAGAAGACAGCCACAAAACATAAATGGAGAGAGAGACTGACTGTGGACTGTACAGGTTATACTTAGTGGCCAATTAGTTCTTCCTCTTTCTACACTGTAAGATTTCCAACAGACAGCAGGGTCATTAACATAATCTGCTTAAGAAGTGATTTAACAGAGAAAGCTCAAATACTGACATAAAAACAAATGTCATTACTCCTCATATTTGATGCTTCCCTGGATATTAATAGCAGCTTATTCTTCAGTCCACTGCCTTCAGTAGTCTGCAACTACAGAATTATAGCACTAGTTATCTTTACTCATGAAATCTAGGTATTTCACAAAGCTTTGACAAAAGGAATAAGAAATTCGGTATCATTTTCTTTAGACTGCATGTAGGTAAGATTTAAGTCTGAAAACAAAAGAATCCAATATAGAAATATATATAGATATATATATTTCAGCTATCCAAGTCTCGAGGCTTAAGTTCCTCTTTCTTCACCCTGAAGAGAAAAAGAGTGGACTAAAACAAGTCATAAACATGACTAATATAGCTACAGCATATAGCTATAGTTTTAGCAGATACAACTTACTTTACCTTTCAGATGAACTGAGGCTTTCTTTTATTTTTTGAAATAATTGATTCTAAAACAGCAATAAATTGCCAGTAGTCACTTAGTTCCTAAGCAATAAAATAAGCGAATAAAATATTCAGTGAGTTATCACTGAGAGCTTTTAAGGTAGCTATAATGTTGATACTGCCTCTAGTATCAGAAATTCAGCTGACTAATTGCCTCATACACTTGATTTACTGAGCTGCTAAAAGTACTAATTGACATATCTTAATGTTTTCAGATGTTCATTTAATACTTTAAGTTCTTTTTAGATTGAGAATAAAACAAAGTACCAGAACACCAAAAGATATAAAATCCTTTTCTTTCCAGTTATGTATTAGAAAAAGGAGATAAAAAGAATTCTTGAAGTACTGGGGTTTTATTGAAGATTTTTTTTTATTTTAACAAAACAAATAAAGATCACGTGTCCTATCACTAGATTTTAGGCTTTTTCCAGAGGGCACAGTGGTGCTTAGAATTATCCTGTTGATGGAAGTCATCTCAACCATTACAAATGTCTCAAAACAATGACCTAAAATAACATAAATGGCACCAAATATCCTGGTAACTTTTTTATTTTGTCCTCTATGATAAATCTAAAAAGAAGAAAAAAAAATGAAAAAAAAGAGTTAGGACATAGGCCTTACATGCATATATTTGCATAAACAAATAACAAATGTTCATCAGTTATTATGAACTACTCTCAATTATAAATTCTGAAAGAAACTTAAGTTCTTTATATTATCATCTATGCCTGTCATTATCATTTTTATTAGTTTTTAATCCTCAAATGTCATTACCTTACCAAATTAAATAGCATTAATATTTTGCATCTTGCAAGCAAACTGAAAATCTAAAAGAGGAGAGTGTTGCTTGGTAAAGTAACTTTTGCCTCACAGATAATGCCAGATTAAGTAAGCCACTATAAGTAAAGTTTCTAGCCAGTTTTGCACAAAAGAAGTTAAAAATAAAGTATGAAGTAATATTTCTGAGATTATGCTGTTATATTTCAGTTTAAAAATGGAAAAGTTGATGTCCTTTAAGTTTCATGTTTTTTCTTGTATAACATGCAGTGATTCAGATACGGTTCTCTTTATAAAGTTAACTTTTTCAAAAAAAATAAATAAATGTAGTCTTGATACTTAGTTGAAACACAAAATAGTCACAAAATTATTTAGAGATTTTAACCTGATTGAAAACTTCAAGAAGGTTAAAAGGATTCAGTTTTAATTAAACATATCTACAGCAATTTAATTCCAAATCTTAAGGTTTTGGAAGCCAATTTCTCATCAGAACGTTATTAAAGCTCATCTGAATTGAATGACAACCTTCCATTCCTCCAGGCTTTCCGAGTCTATTATCCTCCCCATTGGGAATGAATACTTTACTGTGACTGATTAGGAGTATGATATATAAGAGAAATGTATTTTTTTCACATTAAAGAAATTCTTTTTAGTCTTTTGACTTCTTACTGTCACATTTCATTAGTGTCTAGGTAGAACTATTCTAAGATATTTGTCCCAAATTTCTGCTTCATATTATGTGCTACATGAAATAGTTTAAAACAAGATGTAGTTTTTGGAAAATAAGTCCAGTTTTTAACTATTGTATTCTATTACCTGTGTACTCCCCCTGGGAAAAAAAAATAAAAAAAAGTCAAATTGTAAGTTACATCCTCTTTCTAAAGTTTTAGGCATTTTTTAACAGGTCATTTACTAAAATACATATTTAAAAAAAAAAAAAGTCATCTATTCTTGGACCTTGCTGAGTAATTTAATGCAGAGAATATTAAACTCATCACATAAAAGAACCCTAAAATGTAACTGACGGGGTGGGAAGGAGGTGAGGAATTACAGAGGGAGGAGTTTGGGAGATGAAGTAACATTTTCTGTGTTCATACATGTAAAATTTAGCTACTAAAAATATCCTTCATCTAGTTGTCTTGAAATCAGTTCTGATAAACAGCAGTACTACAGCCTCTCAGTAGGTACTGATGATTTATTAGTCACTTTTGAAATCAGAGGATAGATCCAATTCCCATACTAAAATTCAAGCACAGTTCCAACCTACTTCAGCACCATCTATTCCAACAGAAAGACAAGTAGCACTTCAATGAAAGCTAGCCTGCGATCTATTAGGGTAACCGTATCAAACAGGACCATAGCTGAAAATAGTGCAGTACTAACTTTTCAGTTTTGTCCACTGCATTTAAAAATAATTTTCAAAAGAGATCATTCAAGAGGCTTTGGGGAGGTGGGGGGAAGAGAGAGAGGGGACAGAAGGCGGGACAGAAGGGGGGACAGAAGGGGGAAAGGAATTGCCTAGTTAAATATTTAAATTACCACAGAAAGGAATGAGCACAGGCCCACCCCTCAAGTTCCCAAAAAAACCCAAAATACTGAGAGTTAAAACAGATTCTATCGGTTTACAATTCTGATACTTGGAAGCCAAAAACTATAATGTGACTATTCAATGTGTTATTTCACTTATTACTTTTTAAGCATACTGATCTTGGGATTGTAGAAAAACACTACTAAAAGAGTGCTGGAAAACCCCTCTGAAAAAAGAGAATCTTAACAATAGGTAGAATAAAACTATCAGGGCAATCCATTTATTTCTTCATTATTACACAGATTCTTACAAAAGGTAGTACTTTAAAAACAACCAACAGATTCACTATAGTGAATGGTATATGTAAAAAGTCTTACCACTTATATAAGCACTTGAAAGTTCCAAGTTCATAAGCATTTCTTCTGCAAATGCTGAATTTGCCCTTTTAATAGTTTGCTCGTACAGAAATAAGACAGAAGGAAAACTCAGCAATATTACCTTTTAAGAAAAAATTGATGACTGCCTCAGGTCTGGAAAGTATCTAACTTTAAATATTCTTTTCTCGAAAGCACTTACTAGCTAAGTATTTCCATAAAACAAAAAGATGGAAAAATAACACAGCACAATTCTTATACACAGATAAATGAACAAAGTTCCCCAGCATTTCACAAGTTTAATCCTGGTTCAGTAAGACAGTGACAAAATTCACAGAATCATGATGGAATAACACCTAATCCCTGAAGTGGGGATAAGGCCCAGAAAATAAAGATAGGATAGGAAGTTGGTATTATAAGTCTATATACGTCTATATGAATTGCTTTTAAGAGTTTCCAGAAAACAACTTCCGGGCATTGTAAACATTGTGAATGACCAAAAATTCCCATTTTCCTCTCAAGTTCTAATAAGTAAGGCAATGTCTTCCTTGTGCTCTGAAAAAGCAGCACAGTTCCTCCCTGATAACCTACCACCTTCTCTTCTGCTAACACCATTCCTCCTCCCTCCCTTCACACAGACCACCACCTGCTTTCTTGGGTATTCTCATTTATGATTTTTGGCTATCACTTTTCAGTGGGACTTCATTCATTTACACTCTCCTGGTTAGCAGGAATCCCAAGGGGCTTTGGTCCTTGAGAGCACTACTGCTAGGTCACACACCAGGGAAGATGTGTCAAATACTTATTGTTTTCTTCCTCATAGTGTTTTACAGAAGACTGACTGTAGAGCTGTAGGAAGAACCTCAGGTAGTTTAGACACATTAAGTCTGAAGTGGCAGTGCAATCAGACTAGACCCTTTTGAAAAGGTCACCTCTTAGTGTGTGCAGTATGGTCAGTATTATGGGTGTATCTTGCAATACAAAGACATGTATCCTTAGTCTAGCGCAATGCTGAGCAAAAAGCAATCAGTTTAAATTACTAGCTGCTATCACAGTTACCCCTATGACACAGTCTTCTACTGTCAGAATTTTGCCAGTTATAAAATTGACTTTAAGTGAAGAGGATATTGATCTAAGATATATTGTAGAAGAGAAAAAATGCACTTGAAAATACTTACTGAAGTCACCTGTGAGAAATACTGCTTCAGCTCCTGGTGCCCACTCTTTGCAGTACATTCCACCATCCACGAACTGGTTAACTCCAAAGCTTTTGTAACTTTTTGAAAATTTGTCAAGGCCGCCTTCATATTCCTCAATGTTCTTCAACCGTTTATAAAACAGAGAATACCTTTCAAAGAAAATAAATAGTGCTTTTTGAGAGGAGGTATTAGAGGGGGTATTTTGGAGGGGAGGGGGGTAAAGTTTAAGTGCCTGTCTTGTATTTAAAACTGGCAAACATAACATAAAAACATGTTAAATGAGATGGACTGTAATGTTGCATCTTTGGACTACAATATCTACTCCACTATCCTTTACAGAAATGACAGAAAAATATCAAGCACATAAACTATATAATTTCTCCATGATGGCAAAGTTACAATCTTCACATAACTCTGTTTCACCTACTATAGGGGAACAATTTGTACTTCAAATCTCATGCTTATCCAATGCTTGGATTGATAGCCAACAAATCACAGTATTAGTACACAAAAGGACAAATTTCACTCTCTTTCACTAGCAGTTTCCTCAGACTGCTTTAATTGGATATAGGCCTCAGAGGGAAAATTGTGTAGATCCAATACATCCACCACAGCTGATTTTAATACATTATATCAGGACACTGAAAAGTTTCCAAGACATCATAGCAAGAATGAAAAAAAAACAGCTTAACATTTGCAGAAAGCATTTCCTTAGCCACTGTCTAGAAAAACCCATCAGCAAGAATATATACAGTCCCCTGACACCAGACATATTTGAAGAAATTACCACTTCCTGGAAATACTTATCTGGTATTTACTCAGTGGTATTTACTTTCTCCTTCTACAACTAGAACTGCCTTAAGTGTCTAACATAAAAACTTAATAGCTTGGAGTTTGTTGACAGATTTGTCCCCATTTCCCCAAGGAATTCCATGAATTCTGAAGTGCATAAGGTGCACAGGATAAATTAGGAGGACCAACTATCCTCCCTAAAATGTGACCTGCTATGTGATGAAGCATGGCTAGAACCTCACAATTCCATTGAAAAGTTTATTCATCCTATATGGAAGTTAGGAGCTTATTTTGTTTCTTTCTTTAAGTTAGATATGATAAGTACAGAGGAAAGACAAAGAACAATAAATTAGCAAACAGTTTGGATAAAAAAGTCACTGTTTGAAGGGTCAAGTTTCTGTTTCAGAAATGGCCTTCAAATTATGAGGTTAAAATTGACTATTTAATGGTCAATTGTATTGAAACAGGATTAATTATAATTAAATATTACAGTATTTTAATTCCTTCTAAAGTTAATCTCCCAACAGCTTTTATTATGAAAACTGATACTTCCTTTAAAAACAGTGAGAGTCAAAAAAGGCCCTGAGGATGTACAATATCAAACATACTTAGAAAACCTTTTGCCTACCCACCTGCAATATTCTTTTAAAAGTTGCTAGGAGGTACATACCTCAAAAAAGGTACTATAAACACCCTTCGCCCTGAAAATCAATTTCATTCACAGTGCTCGATGGAAAACATTTTGTCAGATTTTCAAATATTAAGTATATTTCTTATATACTTGCATGCACAACCAATCGGTAGACTGAAATTTTAAACAAGGGGCAATGCCAAAGCTATTTATATAAATAAATAAAATCAAAGTTAAATACACAAACACAGAACAAGTCACTAAAATGGTCTGAAAATTTATCAGCGGCTTGTAAAGGCAAAATTACTCTATTATTGAAGGCTTTTCCTTGAACAAATGTTTTATCTTTTTTATTCTTCATTTAAAATATATCAATTGCATTATAAGACCATAATGCCATTTGCACCTTTCAATATTTCTCCTAAGTTGCTCCTAAGTTCTCCTAAGTATCGTTCATATATTACCTTTAAACAGTTCTACTGCAGCTTGCCCAAAAACTTTCTTCTAAAGGCTACATGCAGACATGTCTGTTGCAACATCTAAAACTATCCAACCCAAGTAATGAAAATTTGACAAGCTTAAAATAAGTGTGTGCATATACACAAACACTTATTTATATAAATGTGTATATATATTATAATATACATGATAAAGATTTTTCATACAAATCTTTGAAAGTTGGAGGAAGGAAATGATACTTTTAGTAACAGAACAGCAGGTCACTGATGAGAACTGCAGTGTGTGAACAGTAGAAAGGCTTAGACACCCTTAACTCAGCACCACACAGGAGCTGGTCACCTACTACTTTTTCTCACTGACTTTACCACAGCAATAGACCAACCAACCTATCAGTCTTGTGAACAAATTAAAGATGAGAGTGGTTAACTGGATGGGGGCAGGGGGTGAAAATGGACTTTCAAAAGACTATGACATATACAAAGTCTTTCAGAAATCACTCTGCAAGTATAGCACAAGTAAGTGTGGTCTCTTTATAGGAATGTTAAATGTACATCTGTTGCTTCAATTTTTGTCTTTCAATGAATTCAAAGTTTAAAGAAATGCACATAAAGAGACCACTACATTTAATATGACAAATGGTCATGCTTATTACCCTAAAAAGCTCTTTTCTCTCAACTTGCACTGCCAGTGGTCAAGAGAAACAGAATTTCTTTCGACAGATAAAGGCTGGAGGAAGGAGGAATAAGGCTCTCCAGCATACTACGCAAATTGTTGATAAAGATATAAAACACTGCAATAATAATTAAGGGGGAGAACAACTTTTAAGTTTGGAACAATTATTGAAGAATTTCGCACATTTGGTCACAATAGTTGGCACATTTTCCACAACACTATTTGTGATATATAGCGAGGTAGCTCAAGAATTACACCTGCATCATGCTTGCAAAAATCTAAAAGATTTAAGAGCCAATGGTCTCCATAATCATTTAAGGTATATTCTGAAACACGTTCAATGTTAATCTTTAAAAATTCATCTCATGAAGTGATCGGAGAACTACAGTTTATTCAAAGTTCACAGGAAAAAACACAAGCTTCTGAAATGGATCAATTACTTCTGCTCTGAACTATTCTCAAATCTCGTCTCAGGAGATGAAATATATCTGGTCGCAGAAAGATGTCGTTTGTCACAGAGAGTCTTATAAAACAAAGCAAAAATGTTGTTCCATGTCTTGTTACTACTTTATAGGGAGAGAGAAAAGAAACAAACAAACAAAAAACCCAGTTAAATGCATGCTCAAGATCCAGACTTAGAAAAATTTTAAGGTTTTGCCTTCACAGAAGCATTACCTTCATTTCTGGATTACTCATGCTTGCTAGATATTTTATCTTCTAAACTAAATCCTCAGAATCACAGAATGGTTGAGGTTGGAAGGGACCTCTGGAGATCATCTAGCCCAAACCCCTGCTCAAGCAAGGACATGTAGAGCACATGGCACAGGGTCACAGCCAGGTGGGTTTCAAAGATTAGTTTAGACACAGAAAATTTACACAGAAAAATAGATTTTTTTTAAAGCTATTTCAAAGATTAGTATTACTTACTAAGAGCATACAAACATAAAAAAACATGACTTTAATTTACACTGACTATAGCATTTACTGATCCCCCAAATTCTGAATGTCATGTCATGTTGAGGATAAGTACAGATTACAGCCAAATTTGACACACAAGATGCATCAGGATACAAGTCAAAACAAAACAGCTGATTTCTGTCTGTTCACTTTTCAAATCTTCCTGGCTTGATGAATCACCGAAAAAAATCTTTTCCGGATTTGTTTGCTTTCCTGTATTAAAGTTGACATTGAAGAGGTTTAACAAAGTTAAAGCCATATGCAGGTATACCATAAAAGTAATAGCTACTACTTTCATGATAATAAAAATAAATAAACAGAATAAAACTTCTAGATACAATAACAACTATTTCATAGGATGAGTAATTGTAAGGGATACAGATCAAGACCATTATTTCAGACCAGATGTGATACCAAACATTCCTAACAAATGCAGGGGACACATATGCACATAAACACATACACTCAGGCATTTGAAAGGCTGACAGAGAGACGTGCCAAATGCCTTCTCTATTCATATCCTATATCCATTCATGTCACCTCAACTAACAAAGCAAGCTAACATATCAAAATTAGCTGTTTTCTTCAGGTTTTCTCAAAGCAAAGACTTTCCAGTCTTGGTACTTCAACAAGCACACATCTTGAAGAAATACATTTAATAACAGAAAAACACTTCTGCAGCAGCATCTTTTCTTCCACCTCTGATCTTTCACAGTGGAATAGTAGTTGTAACGACAAACATATAGAACACAATCACAACAGTCTTTTTATGACATTCATAATCTGTAGAACAGCATTGATTTAAGTCCCTGCTTGAAATCTTACAATAGAAATGTAGAGATTTGCTCACTTTCCATAGAGGTAGGATTAAGTCATCTCACATGAATTACTATAAGGGCTATCCACAAAGCAGAGGTTCACCAATGTAAAGCAAACTTCACAGTGAAGGAATAAAAATGTTAACTCGGTAGCCATTTCAAAGATTAACGTCTTTGGTGAAGAATAATTCCTCACATTTTCATCATTTGAGAGAGGGGAAAAAAAAAGAAAAAAATATCCTTAAGCATTTTTATTCTGAGTACTTGAAGACCTAAAATAACTTTTTAATAGGAGAAATATATACATCATAGCAAAAGATGACCTTGAATTTATTGCTGCATATAAAGCTAAGGAAGAATGCAAACCTAAACAATTCTTACTCCAAAGAAATTACTTTCTATGTATTTGGTAGCCACACAAAACTCTCCTTATGCTGCAAGTGCTACCATCACCAATTACATCCACAAAGTGAGGAAAGAAAAAAAATGGGACAACACAGTAGTACTAAAAGATGCCCTCATTTAATTAATATGATGCGCATGCCAAGGCTGCTGTAAAATATCAGGAAGTTTTTATGCTCATTTTCATACCTTATGCCCCACCCCCTCCCCAAAAGGTGTGATTATTGCAGTTTACAGAACAGTCCATTTCATTGTTTTAAAATCTGTGGTGTCAACATTCAAATCAATTATTTTATTCTCTTCACTGACAGGACTGATTTTTATAGCTATTCATCTTTCAAATACACTAGCTTCTGGGTCATAACCTATCTAAACAATGTTGGACTAGTGTTAACGCTAATTTACTAAAGATGAAAAGAAATAGGAAAAGCTTTGCGGATCGTATCTATTTGTCCAAATGGAAAGCCCACTTTAGCCACAAAATGTAAAAGAATCTGAAACAAAATGCCCAGTAACATACATCTCTATAATCAAGATCTCATGTCTCATCTTTCAATGAGCACAAACATGTATAATGTCAGTGTTAAAATAAAGCTAGAGTCCAAAGAAAACAGCGTTTTCTAAGTCTGTTGAATTTCTTTTCATTTCTTCAAATATAAGTGATTGGTGAGACTGAAATAACCATGTAGAAAGGGGGAGAATGGTTTATTTTCCCCATCATCCCCATTTAAGTAGCTAACCTTAAGAAATCCTGTTCAGGTGTTCTAAGACCATTTATCACCTGATTCATGAGCATCTTAGAGGAGTCTTTATTCCAAAGTTCTGCTCTTCCCCCACCGCAAAAGAAAGCTGTATCTGCATTACAGTGAAATAGGCAATAGGAATGCAAGAGCACATAGGTGACCCCATCTCACCCTCTGCCACCATACAGATGTATCTATACAATACTATTTATCATCACTGAGATGACTGAAATACATTTTAAAAACTGGCTAGGTTTCTCCATTTTAAAGTTTTTTTTTCTCTCTCTCTAGAATACTATCATTCAATCATATAATCATCATAAAATCACACTCTAAAGTTTGGTTCAATAATGTATTGAGAAAATGCCACTTTTTATTCAAATAAATTACCTGTTCTACAGGAATCTGAGAACATGAGCAAGGTTTTTATAGCCACTTATGATGTGTACAACAAGAAAGCCTCGGGTGTTGCCTGAGACTTTCTCCCTCCAGATACCACAGATTGAACATTCTTTGAAAAAGGGTGGCCAAAATCCTGTAATGTTGTCACTCATCCCTTATTAGTGATGGATATCATGTGATTATCTACAGCAGCTTCTTCAAACAAAAACTTGATAACCATCAAAGAGGAGGAACTTAGTCTGAAACCAAAGGTATGTTATCAACAATTAGACCATAAACTTACATACCTAAGCAGCTCTTCCTCAAGGAGTCTATTCAAAATACTTAGCTTTACTGTAGTAAATTAGGGTCAAAAAATTATGTCACAAAAACAGACTTGACACTGTTCTGTGATGACTCTTAGGGAAGCTAGCCTGATTCTATAAACAAGCTACAGTGTTTTGCCTAGAAAATTCCTTCCTCATTTGATGAGATACATCCACAATGACCCATGCCATCCAGGCCTACTCCATCTCTACACTAATCCAGGTGAAGTAGATATCTTTACTCATTATTTATGAAATCATACAAGTGGTAATTGCCTTCTCATGAAACATAGTATTTAAGATATCTGACAAAGACTGGATTTACACTTAACTAGGCTTTGCAGGAAAGCCATAGTGGAATTATTCTTTTCCAGCTAGTCAAAGGAAGAACACAGGGGAATATGCAAAAGCACAAACATGAAACAATCATCATCCAATACCTGTTTTTACTACTGCTGAGACTCCTACTGTTTGAAAGAAGAAAAAAAAGTTTAATATATTTGAATTTTTTAAAGTGGAAAGCATGGAGCCATTCACAAAGTGCCTGTGCTATCGTTGCTTTTGATTTGGAGGTGTACTTACACACTCGCACCAATACCAAAGTCAAGACAGCATCAATCAATGAGCCCTTGGCTGTTTCTTTTGTCCTCTACTCTCAAGGTCACAACTCCCCCAAAACTGTCCTCATTCAACTATTTACAGAGGTAAACTTATCTTTCTACTTTTATTGTTTTTAAGGGGAAAAGGATTGAAGGAAGATAAAAGAAGTCAAGATTAGGTTCTTTCTGAAGCAGTTTCAGCAGTTCAATAAATCAAATGCATCAGAAAGTGATAAACTGTAAGGTTCAGGAAGAACAAATTTCTGTCCCCAGATGCTGCTTTAACTATTTTCATCACCAGTGGAAGCAGATCAAAGCAAAATACTTGGACTTAATTTCATTTGGTTCTCTTTTCCCTCTACCTTGTGCACATTTCATTTTTTCTGCCCTGAGCATTACACAAAGCCACCATACTTGAAGAACAAAAGCATACAAAAATCTCATGTGGTTACTATGAATTTTGACTTATGTACATCAACTTTATTGTTTTAGATGATTGATTTGAACTTTCCTCCACAGTGGCATCTTCTCCTATTTGGTTAATCTTTAAAATATATTTTTAAAGTAGATTAACCAGCATTTGAACAGCCTATAAGCTTTGAAGTGTCAGAAGGAGGTTGAGTATTCTCTCAATATTTCAGAAGTACAGGAGAACAATGGCTGGTGGACAGGGAGAAAGAAAGGTCATTTCATTTTGTTTTTCCACAGGTCTAGGAGTAGATGCTTCCTATGTCTCTGAAATCATGGTACTAGAAATTCTGTGGGTGGCTAATCTGAGTTTTCGTAAAGTCCTATTAAAATCATTCATTACACAAGTACTTTACCCCTCTTTCCCAACCACTCAACTAGATTGTCACAGGACCAGTAGTAGCTTAAACATTACATTGAGCTCACACAGACCACCTGCAGGAGGAACCTGCCTCTGTTGTATCTCCATATTAAGTTTAACATTTGTATGTTTCATGAACTTTCCAAATTGAATAAGTTTATTCTTTCATGTAGGTAATGGCACAATAATAAGACACAAATTCACGTTGGCATATGTCACAGTTAAACAGCTTTAATTTGCAAATACATGAGAATGGATTTACATTAAAAGTGTGGAAGACTAAAGAAAATACATACTTTAATTATAATAGGCAGAATAATTCAACAGTGAAATTCAACACTGATGTTTAAATTTATCATTTTATACCCATGAAGAAAAATGTCTTACATAAAGCCTAGATATTTAATAGATATCAAGTCCATGAAATATGCAAGGGTGCTTTGGGAATCCTGTGTTTTTGCAGGTTACTCTTTATCTTTCATCTCAATCAACTGATGTTGTTTATTTATATGGTCTTCTTTTTCCACGAAAAGTCTGATAACAGCTGAATTATGAGATCAGAGGCAACTTAGCGTCCATTTTTCAGCTCAAAGCTGCAGATTCTGCAGATTGTTCAATGTTATTAAGTTCATATAAGCATGATTAAAATTAACTACTATCCTAAACTTGGGTGCACAGGGGCGCAATGTGTTAACTCATACAGCTAAACAATTTCTGTTATGATCCTTACCATCAAAGTAGTGCTAGAATTTCAAGACTTGCTTCAGCTTCAGGATTTTTCCTTTATAACTTATTACTAAAAACACCCCACAGCAAAGAACCATAGAAAAAGAGTAAGAAAGGAAAAAGTTGCTTTGAAATTTTTACAAGTGTTCTTTAGTCTGCAGATAATGAAGGCCAACATGCATTTTTTCATTTCCAATAGACGAGACAGCTCTGCTCTGTTTTTTCAGTCTCAACAGGAGATTTTCTTAATATCCCCTCCAAGGAAAGGGTGAGGAGAGGGTGGGTGTAACAGCACTGTCTGCTCTTGCTAAATCCCTTGATCATAGTGGTTTTTCTGTTAGCTATATCCAAAGAGTTTTTTTCAAGACGACAAGTAAAATAAACACAACTGTAAATGCATTACTATATCTCTCCAACTAAAATAAAACTGTAATACAGGAATCTACACTGCAGACAGAAGTAGCAGGCGGGAGCAGGGGGAGAAGGAGAAAGAAATGCAGGAGTAACCGCAACATCGTAATTCAGCAGTTACTTCAAGGTCCCAGGCTCCTTCCATGGCCAGTGAAAGCATATGAACTCCCAAATCACTCTTTGAAGGCTCCATTACTTCCATATGCAGACCTAAGGTAGGTTAGAAGGTAGCATTGCACCTCACACTAAATGCAGTTTTGACAGAAGTGAGTAATGTTAATTGTCCTCAAGCACATATTTGTTAATTTTTAAGTTATTCATAAAGGACAAAGGGATTGCCTTCCCCCCCCAATAATTTAACTGCAAGTGAAGCCATGATAACAATATATACTGCAGTATCTCTAAGAATGACAAAATAAATGAAAGTGCCAGAAAATATTACAGAGTGGCTACAGGGTTTTTGACATCCTATCAGCAGCTGCTATTTTCAATACAGACATAAAACTAATAAGCAACGAAGGCTAATAGTGCTGAAATAAATTTATACTTATTTCACCCAGACAACTGTTTGCTGACTTGAGTTCCGGCACACTGATTTCTCACACTGCACAAGTACAGGAAGCAAGTCTCCTTCCCGCTTTAAACATTAAGATGATTTAGGAACTTCACAGGCATTTGACAGCTGTAATGTCTAGCCATCAGCCTCCTAACAAACATACAGACTGCTCAATTCAGAAGCAAATGAAGGAGTGATTACTAGGTGTACTAAATGCACACTTATGTGCAATCGCTTAGTAATAGGTGTTTCACTGACTTCCCTAACGCAATTCTGCATCTGAGAATGCCCTTCCCCACAACAACGTTTAAAGGCCATCTTACCCATATCCACACGTTTGCTCATCTATCTCCTCCTTCAGTTTATTAGAAACACATGGATGCACCTCACAGGTTAAGTGTAACAAATTACTAATGTTTAGTAGGTGCAATTCCTCTCCATTAGAGGCCTGCAGAACTAGACATAAGAGGTAAAGACACCAGAGAGCAAGAGAGAGCAAAAGCACAACAGGAAACACCCACATGCTAAAGGAGCAGCACTTACTGTTAGAAAGTCACTTTATTAAACTTGGAGTTAAAAAAATGTACCTACATAGCTTTAAAACAAACAACCAATAAAACCCACACACAAGCCACCCACAAAAACCTTAAAAGCAGCTAGTTATTCAGAAAGAGTTTTAATACAGCTATGCACACTCTATCTGCCCAAACTACCAAAATATTTAGACTTTTCCCTCATGACAGAGAAGCTAAGATAGCAATTACTAAATAATGTTTAAGGCTCAATTTAATATGCTTTCCTTTGTATTCAAACAACAAATTTACTGATAGGACACTGTGATTATTCCATTTTACACATTTAAACATTTATCAGACAAATATTTTAGGTATGAGTTTTTTTCAATTAACAGGCATGATCTTGCTATCCCTCTGCTTAATAGCCTTAACTGTGCATAAATTGTACACTAACCCCCCTATTTCAAAGTATAATAATTTGCTTTTCTGTTGAGATGACATCAAAATATATTTGGGTGATTCCTTTTAAATGCCCGTAACTAGAGAGCAACTCCATTATATTTGAGCAGAAAGCTGTAGAAACGTAGAGACAGATTTCTTTCTAGAAGTCAGCAGACTACGACTGTGTTAGCTCATGTTTCATATTACACAAGAGAAAATAAACTGAAAGGCCAGTTGAACACTTACAGCACTGCCCTTTTCCAAGGTAATCAGCAGAGCATGTAGCAAAGACGTGAATACAAGCGTGACTGGAAAGACAGCAGCTGATAAAGAGGCTTGTGCCAGGAGCACGTGGGACAAGCCACTACTCAGTACTCAGTGCCAGCTGAGGAACATAGCCCACTCCAGAACATACTTCAGCAACTCTGATTTATTACTTTAATTTGAAGCCGTGTTCTTGTTAAACATTCGGGTTTTCATATTGCCAAAAGACACTAGCCTATGTAATACTGAACATTAATCACATACCCAGGTAAGCTACAGAAGTAATATTGTTATTAATTTGTTTGTAATGAGTAGACAATACAGTCATTAGAATAAATTTATCTGGTTTACTGATGCATTTTTACTTTAGGTACACAATTTCTTCTTGTTAGTTACATCTACTTCAAAATCTTTGGGTAGACTCCTTCCATTTCAGAACTAGTTTATTTTTCCTCTCAGTAAAAAGTATTTGTCACTAGAACCATCATTAAAAAAAGGATTCTACTAACCATTAAAATATACTTTTGAGAGCTGACTGAAACTTCGATGTTTTTAATATTTACTAGAATTAGTAGAACTATTTTTAATGACGCTGTAAATAACAGCATATCAATTCCCATTTGATTCCACTGTCAGCTATTTCTAACATATTTTCTTTGTATTAATAGATAACAAGGTCAAGTCTGGAAAAAAATAGATTCAGTGATTCCCATAGCACCACTACTGACAGCTACAAAGTTGGAATCAAAACACAAACTGAAACCAATAGTTACACTGATGACTTCAGGAAAAGAAGAGTTTAAAAAAACTCTTTGGTGGGCAAGCACTATTACATTGGGTCTTGGGCAACCTGGAAGTGTCATTCTGTATCATTTTTAAAGCAAATACTTGCATGGTAAGAATCAGTACATATGCCTCCTACTGGCTGCCAGAGGTCTGTACATAGTCTACAAAGTCTATACTAACTTGTCACTTTTATTTAATTTTAGTTGCTCTTAAAAAACATTATTTTCAATGTACTTTTCAGTAGTTTGCCACAGCAATAAGCATAAGCAGCCATCTGTTTCTTCCCAAATTTGGATTCCATGTATACTGCATCAGTTTGGCTTCTAGATTTTTAGTGATGCTGCAAGTAATTTTAATTGGCATAATGTAGCTCAACACAATGCTAAGCAAGAGTTATCTTTCTTCATAAAGACTCAAGTTAAGAATCAAGAGATTTTATTGGCTGATGAACAGGAGATGGTTTTTCTATCAGAAGTCATTCTTATTTCAAACAAAATTACACCTGATATTTCTAATTACACTAGCCACCTTCACATATCCCTTCAGAGCGTACATTATGCAATAATGTTTCTTATTTTGCATTTCCTAAGAGAAAACTGTGCAGCTACTCTAGCTACAGCTTCTCACCTCCTTCTATGTTCCTAAAATTTAAAAAGGACCTGCTTTGACAGAGCAGATCAATGCTTCTTATACCTAGCACGTCTATGCCACCTCAGAGCTATGGTATAAAAACAGAAATCTTTGCAACTTCATAGAACAAACATCCCAGTTATAGGTCTGTCTCCTGGTCAAATTTACAGATTTGACTTCCGTCATAAGAAGTTGTCAAAAGATATAGTTAGGGAAAAGATTTCCACATCAGTATATCTGTTCTGCACTACAGCATCCTGCCATCCTATAATATAGCTTCCATCTTATCTCGTGTAACCACAAGCCTGCATTATTTCACTTAAAGTGAAATAATCCCTTAAATCCTTTTTAGTCTCAATGTTAATGCCGACAATAAGTCCAAATTCATTGTATGCCATGTTAAATAATTTTCATTAAGTGTTCCTTTACCGTTGCTAATAGAACAGCCAATGCATCTACTGCAGATCCTTTGTACTATTCAGTTTTTCTATGCTTACATTAAATGTCTGGGTAGAGATCATCTTCATTTTCTTTTGTTTCTGACTACTATGCCAGTTAGATCAGTCTGTTGGTTTGTCCAATAAATATTTTGCACTTTGGCTTGGAGGCTATATGGAGCTGTTCATATTGACTGCATATTCAATTAATCAGGTAAACCTAATCTGCTGACCTGTAAAGCCAATGGAAAGATGCTCTTCCAGAACAGAGTGCTAAGAAAAAATATATCATCTCCAATGACTGGAAAATAAAATGAACACAGAGGCATTTAGAAGAGGGAAGCAGGAGGAAAATAGATTCAACTTACCTTCCAAATTATTCATACCAGCTTTAGACACTTTAGCAGAAGCATCACACTCAGCAGAAGCATCCCGCTCAGCTTCACAGCACAAATATGTCTAAATTTAATTCTTAGCTCCAACTTCACTATGGACAGGGTCAACAAGGAAAGAGAAGCACTCTTAAATACTCATACATTACTCAGTGGAAAATGTTTATAATTAATATGAATAAATTTGAAGTAGAATTAGCACCTGCATACTTAAGAAATATCAGTATCTATTACCAGATAACAGTTTCTAATAATGGTGAACAGTCCAAAAACATGTATTCTTCTTGCTTTGAATAGCTGTATGCAAGGGTACATGCTTCATTCACAATCAAACCTTTGTAAAGGCACCCTCTAGAAGGGCACCTTCTGCACCAGATGTCTTCTAGACATCAGTGAGTGGGCACAGCGAAAAATGCATGGCCACTAACAGATACACAGTCGTCTCCAGAAAGCAGATATAAACAGCAGGTTCTCCAAGTTAACACACTTGGATTTAGAAAAGAGAGGAACTTGGATCAATTCTTCTGAAACATTAAGCTGCTCTCCTTCATACAACAACCCACTATCTGGAGAGAGCTACCTGCATCATTTCCTGTCAAAAATGCACTAGGCGTTTCTTAATGACAGAGCAAACATTAATCAGCAATTATTGGACAGATCCCAACCATAAACCCATTTTCACAGATTTTAACTTCATAAGGCCACACAACATCCTTCCAAGACATCCGATTCCTGCCTACCATATTTTTACATTAGCAAGTACAGTCTGATAATCACAGAAGTTGGTAGTACTATGTGGCCTCCAAGCATAATTTGTTCTTAGACAAGTCCTTTATAGATCTATCAGAACATTGGAAAGGTTACAATTCAAGTTCCAAGCTGATATAATTAAAGAAAAGATCAAAATAGAGAGGAAGAACAGCTAATACTGCACTAATAATTCATGACACAAATCGTCCATCATAAGCGTTCTCCACAAGGAGAACCAATCAGACACTTCAGATATGTAAAACTCAGTGTAAACATAAGTGGAGAGGTAGCTTGCAGCACATGTTAGGACACTTGCAAAAATTGAGGAAGAGGTGGGAGTGAGGAGAGAATGAGGAATTACAAGCTAAGAAAGCCTAGTGTTGCATCCTGATATGATGCACAAGCTAATCACAAGCACAGATTTCCTTTTAAAAAGTAAAACTGAGAAAGCCTCAGAGATCATTGAAGTATTAATATTAGTCCAGTTGAGTCCGTTAGAAGTTGAGAAATATCAGATGAATAGTTACTGGGGGAAAGAAGGGAGAACTATTTTTAGAATTCCATACTCATCTTGCCTGCTTATAACACTATACAAATCTCCTAAAACAAGCACCAAAAATGTAAAGGAGTCTTCCATAGCACAACTTTTCACAGGATTTTTGTCTTTATTTATATAGGTGCTTTTGCAAAATAAAATTTAATATTTTTAAACCATCCCTTTATTTGAGATAAAGTGAGATGGATGAAGTTAAACAACAAATAGGTTGAGTAATATAATAACAGCCTTTTAAATTTTTAAGAGGACTTCCCTTTCAGTAAGTCCTTATCCCCACTATGGCATTTCTTCTGTCCTTTCTCTCTCTCTTTACGAAATAAATTACACCCATCAACATTCTAAATGAGTGACCAGCTCAAAAAGTTGTCTTTTAATGTGTCTGTCTATCTTTGAAGCACAAAGGAGCAAAAGCATTACATTATACTCCTGATGGGAAAATGTATATGTGTATATAAAAATATGTATAAGATTACATACAAGTCCAAACATTTGCATTAAAAGTATGTTATATATACAACATAGATACAACACCACCTCTCCTTTCTCTCCTCTCCTACTTGAAATAGGCATAACTGCACACAAAAGCAGTACCTCTCTTTCTGGAATTAAGCCTCGAAAAATACTGCTGGCTCCACTTTTGAGACTGGAGAGCTGCCAGAGTAAAGGCTTCTAAATGAAGCCAAACAGGACAACAGACTAGTCCTAGAGCTTCAACCATACATGTCTCCTCCTTAGCTAAGGACAACTTGCTACACATCAGTAATAGGGAATAACGCAAAGGGAGAAAACTCATGAACCAAAAGCTTCAATACTACTTCATATTACTCAGAAGTTAAGTATAAGATACTGAGTTAAGAGTCATAGCTCAAGAATGAAGTCAGTAAAGCTGTTGGGTACAGTCAGCAAACATATATCTACAATGGTTGAGGTTGATTCCGTCATGATATATCACAGTTGAATTATTTAGTTTCGTATAAACAAACCTGTGATATTCTGCACATTGTATGTAGCTCTGTACAAATTCCTTACTAAAATCTTCTCCCCATCGCCTGAAGAGGCTGAACTTTACATCACCTTCTGCAAGGCCACACATACATAATATACCGTTAAGTGCTATTTTTTGTCCTTTTCTTCCTAAAACATTAATAACTGAAAATTTAGTTAAACAACAAAATATTGCTAATAAGCAGAAATAAAAGCTTTTAAAAGCCCTTTTCAATTGTCAATGAAAAGACATTTTGCTATTAATGGTTATGGTAATTTTCCTCAAATACCTTATTACCATGAGTTTTCTTCCATATGATTTAAAAATGTTAAAAGTAGTTACCAAAGTATAAAAGGTAAACTTTTGTATCAACACTGTCTTAAAATGTTACTATAACTATAGTATCAACGTATTGATACAAACTGGTATATCGACCTAGTGATTTCCATTTTAATCTCTTTTATGCAAGTTACACAAATAAGGTTAATATATATCTTGCTATTGCTCTGTGTACATCATGTATTATTTCAAATATTTGAAATTCAAAGCATTCTGGAATTATAAATCAATTGGATGTGAACAGAAATACCACACTTCAGACTAATGTGTAAAACACCATAGGGAAAAAGAATTCTGGATGCAAGATTGTATTCACACTGGAAATCACCCAAAGCTATCTATTTTTTTTTTCTTTCCTTTCTAACCTTTTCAACAGAAGGTTACGAGGCAACTTGTACCTCTCTTCACATATAACTAATCAGAACACGAGAAGATCTGTATCCCTTTATTACCCTATAGCAGAGGTAACAGGGCAGTCTTTCAGAAAGGTGATAACATTGCATATCCTGTTTGAACTGAAAGATGGAATTGCCATTTGACAATATTTTATCTTTGCAGGACAGGGTACCCTTATGTGCTATCTCACGCTGAACTCAGCAGAAACTGGAAGCCACCACATGATCCTCACAGCCTAACCTTAGGTATGTTCTCGCTGCCGAGCAGCAGCTCCCGCCTAACTGCCACCCTCAACCTCCTAGGTATCCCAGCAATGGCATTTCTTAAGGCAACATCTCACAGACATGTATCTGAACAAAACAGAAGGCAAGGCCTTGCTCTGCCTTTCGATCAACCTTCAGCACTATTAAATCAAGGGCATCAGTCCTAATTTTATAAGATTGAGCTTACAGAAGTGATATATAGTAGTATAGAAGGCTGAACTTATAGAAGCAAGGGGAGGTGAAGCCATTTAAAAAGGCCACTAGACTGCAGGCTATAAAGGATTTATTCCCAAACTTCCAATAAGTTGTAATTTTATTTACAGCTTTTAACAAGGTAACCATTTCTATTTAGGGGTAGTTGTGTTCAAGTCTTTCTGTCTTTGAAAGCCTCTCAAGAAAAAAATAGAAGTCAGACTCTCTTCAGAATCAGGGAAGAAACGGGGCATTTTAAGCAACTATACTGCAACTGTTAAAAATGGAAAAAAACTTATGCAAAGTCACACTGCAGAAGTCTAAAAGCACATGCCATATTTAATGTTCTCTTGAACATGGACTGGATTCATATATTTCATCATTCTTTTAGTCTGAAAAATCCTTAATGATTCTCACACTTTTCTGAGCTACGTTTAATGCCTTTTCTTTAAGGCTTTGCACACTAAATGAACAATAACATTCCTATTAAAAGTGAAGTCAATGCAGACTATCAGCAGAACCTGCACTGTTAGGCCCAGTAAGTTTATAAATCCCTCACTTCAGCATGAAGTGCCATTCCAGAACACTGGGCTACACTACACATTTTTATTTGGTTGTATGTCAGAAAAACTGCACCCCAAAAAAAGACCAGATAAAAAAATCTTGTAAGAAGGCTATTTTCACTATTTATCTCTTAGTAAAGGCCAGACTCCTAAATCCAGGGCAGAACTATAGCCTCCTCCCTAATCCCAAGGTACCATGTAGCAGCAGCATTCAACAACTTAGATCTGCCACACAGAGTCACAGGAGTAAGCAATTTGAGGTACCTAGCACATGAAAAAAGAGGTGCTGTACTATGCATAAAGCAAAGAACAATAAGGAAGTATCAGGTCTGTGTGCTTTTCCCCTTACGTATAGGGTGCACACATCTGTGGTAGGGGAGGGGAAGTAAAGCAGCCATCTTCAACATGTCAGATGTTTTATCGAGAGGAACTTTTAAAAAACATCCATTATTCCTCATTAAAGAAAGTATAAACTCTTGGATTGTCTACTGAGAAAAAAAACAATAAGATGACAAACAAAAGATGTTGAAAGCACTATAGTATCTGAACTGAATGTCATGAACAGAATTAAAAATTAACAGAGTTCAAATTGGTAATGCATTCCTCTTTTGTAGGGTTAAGAGCTGCTAGAACGCATTACACAACACGAGTATTTTGACTTTGCATTTAAACTGTAACTGAAATCTAGCTATTAGTAACTTGAACCTTTCCATGTTATCTGACAAGTTCCATTCCTGAAGACATATGGAAAAGAGAGGTGTTCCACAAGTACTCTCACCTAGAGGCAACCACACTGCTCTCTTGCTGTAGACACCCCATTCCAGAACACGCAACTTGTGTTACAGAGCGAGTCAACAGTAATCCCAGTTTCTGTTTGTGCCCTAGTCCTAAGTAAACCAGAAGGTCAATTCTGATATTGAGACAGACCAAGTTTGGTTACTCAATTATACAAGCCAGGAGAACTAACACTGCAGAGTCAATACACAAAACTCCTGTTGGAGTCCCACGAATCAGGGGAAGCCAACCCAAGCACTCTGAACAACAGCTTTCACCAAAGGTTCCCACACACAAATGCACTTTTGGGAAGACACATTAGGAAAAAAAAAAAATAACAATGAAACCACACATTTCTATTAAGACCTCAATGTAGACAAAAGAGTGGCTGAAAGACAATATGCAGGACTCAGCAGGGCTCCCTTCACTGCCAGCATGCCTGTCCAGCCTCCCAGGGTTGACAAGGCCCACAGTCCCAGGGTAAGTGCCAAGGAAATGGAACCTAAAGCCAGGACTTGCTCTGTCCCCACAGTCTTCCTTTTAAGAAGAGGTCTTTCTGGAACAAAACCAAGCTTTGAAATCCTCATGTACTAGGGTTCCCCCCTCCCCAACACAGTTCCACAAACAAGGACAAATGGCCCTCATAAAACTTAAGTATTCAGCAGTACAAATAGTACATAGCCAAAATCTAAGGAGAAATAAAAACAACAAAAGCAACACTAACCATGTGCCCTAATGAAAGCTGTTCTGTTAAAGGTTCAAGGTAGCGTGAAGAGAAAAGCTGTTCCTTAATTCATTATTCACGTATTAAGTCATCAGACAAAACGGTTAAACAGCTTCAAAATAACAATTTTGTGAGCAAAATCTCCCCTTGGTAGACAGCTAGCCCCCTTTCTAGACCAAATATCAGTAGCAGAAGCCCTTCACATTTAATGTAAGAACACGTTCTGAGCAATACTTACAGTTGTGAAGCCAAGTGTTGAAGATTGAAGAGTAAATGCTGCTACAGTATGTAGTTACTTGTAATTTTAGCTCATCATCTCCATTATTCCCAAATTGTATGGTCCTATTCCACCACTCCCAGACACAGACAGCATTCGCCAATTCCTCATCCCCAGTAGCAGATTAAGTGATTAAGTGATGTGTCCCAATTAGCATTTCAAAATATGAGTTTTAACAATGAATAATAATCAACAATAGATTTGAGTAACTTTCATTCAAAGAAGTAATGAATTTTTCAAGCTTACTTTAAGCTACATTATACCATGATAAGTATTACAGATTATAAATTCCATGCAGAAAAATTCAGTTCTAATTGAAAGGAGTTCAGTTCCGACTACCAGGTATGTAGGTCTGCTATATTTTCATCCATTTTTACCTTGTTCTTTCTTTCTAATCAATGCTTTAAGGGGAACTTCCTTCCAACATCTGAAGAGCTAATGAAGTGTTGCACTTCTCTGCAAGAAAGATTTATCATCACCCTTAGAGCCATGAACTTCCCAAAGAATATGAAATACAGGCTTGCACATCCAGAATAAATAGATACTATGGATTCTCCCTCGGTGAACAGTACACAGCTAATGAATGCTTATAAGGAAGATGAAAAATGGCTCTGCAGACAGGAGATGGCATAAATGAAATAACTGAGGTAAAGAGCAAATTGAGGAAGTGCTGCAGAGCATTTGTAGAAATGTGAACACACAAAAAAATTACAAGTTTTACAATGAAAAAGTATTAATATAAATAGAAGAAAAAAATCTTAAGCCCAAACTTCTACAATAACATCTATACAGTCATTGCCAAAAAGTATATATCCCACCATTACTGTATTATTTTATAGATGCCTCTCTACATCCTAGAGAATATTAAATTTGTACATTACCAGGTGAAAGCCTGATAGGATAGCTCCTGTTTTCTGAGGTATATAAAATACCTCTTTGCTTCTGTAAGGGAAAGTAAACCACAGCAAGTCTATCACCTTGAAGAAAAGCAGTGGGGCCTACAGCACTCAGCTGACCATGAAATCTGAGAGTCTTGGATTTTCAATTCTGCAAAAAGTTTAATAAAAACTGTAAGTTGTTTACAAGATATCAGAATTTGGAGGAAAAAAAAAAAAAACAAAAACAACACACACAACACCACATACACACACCACACTCCGAAAAAACAAACACACATATTCTTGTTCAAGAATCAACAGGACTCAATCATATTAACCCATTTCAGACTAGTATTAAAATAAAATTACCTGTTCTATTTTAAAGATAAATAAATTGCACTTCTAACAAGCAACACATCTAAACATTTTTATTCAGATGCACTGTTACAAAGTATGAAATACACTACAAAAATCAGACACAATCCTTTTGTGACTTGTTTACAGAGTATTTCTTTGCCAAAAGAACTGTTGATCCCTGAACAGAAAAACAGCTCAGCCTTCTTTATTCTCCTGACCCCTTAAGTTTTACATGATTTGACATCAGTGTGGAGCTCTCAGATGTGGAGGATAGTTGAATTGGGGGAAAAAACCTCTGGAGATCATCTAGTCCAACCCCAAGCCTCACCTCAGTGATAAGTGTTCCCAATGCTAAAGGCAAATAAGCAGCAACTTTCAATGACTGCAACAAGTCTGTAGACAAGTTGCTTTAGAAAGCTTAGGTTTTTAAGATATTCCTTCCTCTCACATTCACACACTGATCTACCTTACCATCCTGATGCAATTGTTAGCACCTATTCAGAGGAGTAGAAAAAATACAGCTACCCAGAAGCCAAACATGCAATTCCTGATCTTTACTCTACTGTTCCTTCTCAATTAGTCATCATCACAGTGGCAAGAGACTTATGAAACCCCAAAGGTTAACATCAGGTGATTCTGCTGAAAAACATACATGCATTGTGTTTGTGTTAACCACTCTAGCAGCCAGGGTGGTAAACATTATGTCTGATGCCCATCAAGAAGCAGTCTTAGAAGAAAGAATGCCAGAAAAAGCTCCAGGGAGTCTGAAAAGCTCTCCCTAGACAAGTGTTTGGATTTTTACAGTTCCTGGCAGACAACCCATAGAGCCTGGGAAAGATGACAAAAAAGAATCACAAATTAGAAAACAGGAAAAAAAAAAGAACAATGCAGAGAGTCTTGACTTTCTCAGCAAATCTTTTGTTTTGAGCAAGCATCACTGAAACTTAATCTAGCAAATGACACGAAGAAATACAAACTCGCTGCAGTTGGGCACTGTCCTGTTCTTTGTTTAGGGTGGCCTAAATGATGTTGCTAGTATACATAAACCTTGTTAAGCATTTAAAGAAGAGCTATCTGTGAAGAAATCTCCCTGACATTTTTACAATTACTTAACAGCCAACAGCTTTTACTGTAGAGAGCAGTGTGACAGAGTCAACAATGAATGGAGAAAAGCCTCTGAAATTCACAGACCTTAGTTACCAGGACACGAAGTCCAATCTGTTTCTTCTTACAAGTGTACACAAGTAGCACATGTGTGGTGCCAGAATTTGTACTTCAGAACTTCAGTCACTTACAGAAACATCTAATGTATTCTAACATCTAACAGAAGCAAACAAACCTAGAAGCTGTTAGTAAACTTCCAGAATGTGAAAGCTCTCCCAAAGAAGGTTTGCATTACAAGTGTTAACATATTGGCAAATGCTGTATATGAGTAACATTTTGTCTGCCTAAGTCCTTATTGAAGGTGAAATTAGATATTACCATTATAAGCTTTGACTGAAACCGAGTGAGTTCCAGCTGCACTGGACAACAGGCTGCACTCAAAGTACCTTTTCCTCCTACAAGCTGTGTCCATACTACACTGGAAAAGAGCTCGTATGTTATACTGACATTCTCTTTCTGTATATCAGACCAACCCCAGCAGCTGCCATGTTTAATGGTTGCTCTGCCAATTACCCCAACTAATTTTTTTCCTGAGAAAAATCCGTCATAATTTAACTACATTAATTGACAAGTATTAGACTGGCAGAATGCTACATTGATTCCTACTATGTAAGGATCAAAAATTGTTCGGAGGAATTTGGGGGGGGGGGGGGGATGCAAGGAA
>JAWLRI010000950.1:2547060-2557356 GCA_034781795.1 Crypturellus tataupa | reverse complement strand
CCCCGGGCCCCCGCCCCCCCCCCACGCAAGGAATAGGAAAGTGTCACATCTTCATCAACTTGTCATTTCCTACCTCTGTAAAGCTCAGGAGATGCTTCTGTCATAAGTCATTATGGTCAAAGTGTTTTGCAATGGCACTTAATGGACATAATTACTGACTGACACTGCATGCTCTGTTGACATGAGCATGAGTGAAATGACTGACACTGAAAGCTCCGTTTGATACCTACCTCAATAACACATTATTTGTGACATTAAAAAAGGTAATACGTTACTTTATTTTCTGAATTTCAAAGGCCTAATGAAGCTTTTGTGCTGTCATTATCAATAAAAATATGCTATATAAAAAAATCTGCTGTTCACTTAAGAAAACAAAAGAACAAAATGACTAACGGTCACATTCAAAGAGCTGACTTGCTATCTTACAAAACTTAGTCCATAACTTCAGGGTCCAAAATGAAATCCCATTCAAAAGATACCATCCTTTTAATCTAGTCATTGTTATTGTACAGCAACAACATGCCTGTCAGATGACAATTGCTGTGGCATAGCCAGTAGAAAGCTATTTAAGCCTAAATTTGTTAAATCTTAAATTGAGAATGGTAATTAGAGCTATTCAGATACCTAATCTTTTAATAAAGCCTTTCATTTCAGTCCCAGAATTCAGAAATTGTTGCTGAAATACACTGATCCCCATATGCAAGCCAACTGTTCTGTTCTTCCTGGGACCAAGTGTAGAATCTACACACGGCTTTAACCAATAAGCTTCGGCACTCTGAACATTACTTTTTTACAAACCTATGGCAGAGAAAAAAAATGGCAGACAGCTCTCTTTTGAAGAAAAATGTATGTTTTTAAACAAGCAGATTAAAAGACCAATTCTTCTGCAAACATTAAGCAGCAAAGAATCCCCTTTTTTATAATTATTACCTTGAAGTTTGAAAAATGTTAAGTAGTTTGAAAAATCCACTCTATGGACTAAGTCTGGTAGCTGGTTTATTATTATTACTCTGTAGATTAGTTTGGTGGCTCCCTCTGGCTTCCCCCAGTATTTTTCTCCTCCTGCATACTGAAGTTTTCCATCCATAGTCTGCCTCAGTGACATAAAAGAAAAAAAAAAAAAAAAAAACCACCCCCACACATTTAATACATTACGTTATTCAGACTGATATTGTAACCTTATGTAAGATAATCAAGTTGATAGCAAGTATTTTGAACTTACAAAGAAGTTCTACTTAGTATCTACCATTTACATTAGGAGATGGCCAATTCGGTGAAATGGTAGATCTTCACTGATGACAGCTCTAAATTAGTGTTTATGGGAGGTACCCAAAAATCAGATTTGCAACCATGTGTGTATACACTCACACATTTGTTTCAGGATAAAAAACAGAAGATAATTACAAATCATGTTTTCCTGCCTAAAACTTGAAGATAGGATAAAGAAATTCCCCAAAGTAAGGCTAATAAACCCTTTTGCTAGTAGTGTTTATATTTTCTTTCAGAAAAAACTAATCATTGTAATCACACTCAAATTACATAGCAATTCCAATGCTATTAAAAGTCTGTTCACTGCCATTTAAAGAGAATGTTAGGAGGCTGACCTCCCAATTGTTGTGAAGAGATAGAGTAGCAATATCTCAAAAATCACTTTGAGATGTTTACAGAGTTAAGTGTTAGGAACTCACTTGTATTTGTGAATTCCTATCACTGTGCCACAGACTGGGAGCAAGGATTCCCTGAGTCACAGCTGAGTGGGCCAGTGAGCATGGGTGGGGGGCTGGATACTACCTAGAAACACCTTCAAAGGAGCTATAGAGAACAACTAATAAACATTACATATTCTCCACAAAAGCTATAGAGGAAACAGTATACAAACAGAAGGAGTAGCTCTTCTCTCTCAAGTTAGAAACAAGTTATAGCTTAACTTTTGGGGAAACTACCACCATGAATTTTAAATGAGCTAAAGCAAGAGAAAAAGAAAAAAAAAGAAAGAAAAAAAAAAAAAGTCTTACTAAACTCACTTCCCCTTTCTTAAGGGAAGGGAAAAAATTATGAAATATATCCAATATATATTGAAATAGAGTAAAAAGCCTGGCCACAAGCTACCATACACTGGAAAAATTCACACTACGATCAAGAAGCCAATACTACTAGCAGTACTGAACACATATCATTTACTTCTGCAGTGAGAAGTAAATATATATCATGTACTTCACCAATTTGTTCAGGCTTATCAGTGAAATATTTCAATAAAAACTATATCCACGTGTGGAAGTGAAAAGATATGATAACCCACGTTCTCTAAAGATTAAGTTTTATTTTGCCAGTTCAGAGTCCACTAAGAAGGATGATTTGTTTATTGAGACACTTGATTTTAGTTGCCTGGCTCATTTAACATATAGAATTTTTGCCATGTCACCTACTACTTTATAGCAGTCTCCTAAAATATTTTTAGTTCAGACAGACAGACAAAAGGGGAAAACACATCTTTTTCACTTTCTCTGTTCGTTCCTTCCTTTCCTATAAAAAAATGAAAACTTTTTATAAAAGGAATAGAGGCAGCGCTGGAAGAACCATGACAGCTCTAACACTTTAGATCTCACTGCCAGCTCCTGCCGAAGCCCTACTGTGCAGTATTTCCCAGGTGCTATCCAAGCAATGGACAGGCAGCTCTGGTGCCAGTATTCCCAAGTGGGAATACTGGCGCCAGTATTCCAAAGTGGCACGCTGCCCCAGCTTTCTCAAGTCAGCAAGCAACACTTGCCATTAACCGCAAGAGGAACTCCCCAGAGAAAGGCAGTGCTGGACCAGAGCTTCCGCAGAAGTCTCACCGGGGAGCGATCTGCACATTTGGTAAGAGGAAATATTGGATACACTTTAAACATCAGAGAAAAAAAAAAAAAAAAAAAGTCACTGGCTTGGTTCACCACCCTTAATAGCAAAGATGCCTTTACAAAGTGAACAAACTAAATGACCGAAATCAAATAACGCTCCAGAACATCTATAGCAGAACTGAGCCAGGGGGCCTGTGCTGCAGATTTGCCATCCTGGTGACAAGGCACATTGTCAAGGATGAGAGGGATTGCCTGACTTGTAAAGAACAGAAGCTTTGGCTCCTAAAGGATTCATAGCTTCTTTAAGAGTGAAAATTTGAATACTCTAAATACTTCCTTCTGCGTATTAAAACTAATGACTAATTCTCTGTAAAGATTTTTCATGCTATTGCTGTTACAGTTGGAGGTACTAGTGTTTTGCTTCAGGCTTCTGACATGAAAATGTCTTAGCAAAATCCTGTAGAGACAGCAGTACAGTGACATACCTGAAGAATCTACTTACGCAAAGATACAGAAAAACAAGTATGATATAAAGGTAACAGATTACATTTAAACAGCTCTAATTCATGGCCAACAAATTGTGGTATTTACCAATCCCTGTCATCCTAAAAATATTTATATTGTGTACAGAAACACAAAAGGTATTAAACATAATGATATGAAAAGTAAGGGTCAGTTGCCTAAAGAGGGGCATTTTTGACACCCTAAAGTATCCAAGATATTTGCTTAGGCCTAGTATACATAAAACAGGATTTATGGGAACCACTTTTTTCTTTAATAGCAATTACAGACAAAGTAGGATGTCCTAAAACTGCTAGAGTGCTATTAGGCTCCAGTGCTCACATAATGAACTCATCCTAAGTGGGCAATTTCCAAACAGCTGTGCTAGAACATGCTTTAAAAAAAAAAAAAAAAAAAAAAAGCGCACACACACACACACACACAGTCTAACTTGGTATGATTTTAAGTAGGAGTCTTTTAGACAACTCTCCCTCATAACCCTACCTTTTCTCAAAAATATGCTCTCAAAAACTTTCAATAGCCAAATATATAGCACTGATGCTACCACATCCCTATGTGACCATGGGGAGTGACATATCCAGCAAGAACATATAATCTGCCTATGAGTAACTCAAAGATGAACAGTGCCCTTAGAACAGCAAGCTGCCTCCACAGACACATGGTTGTCACAGCTGGACTAGCTTAGGATGTCTAGCTCATGAATTATTTGGTCAAGAAAACAAAACATCCCACATCAGCTGCAACAAACTTACTCCATTCATTTCTGATCAGCACTAGATTTTTACTTCCTACTTCTTGTCCCCATGTAGGCTCCCTCTTAAGAGTGTCTTGTCTTTCCACTTCCTCACTAAAAGAAGGCAAAAAAGTATAAATGAAGATTGGAAACTAAACATGTGACTGAAAAAGAGAAAAATGAATGTGGTCATAATATTTCGCCACTCTTCATAACCAATTAAATCTGTTTGAATATGTTAGTTTATACACATTCCTAAAAGTTTTTTTTTTTTTTTTTTTTTTTTTTAAGAACAAGGTTATTTCTCTTTGGTGAGTTGGGCAGATGGGAACTACCTGTACTACCTGAAGTATGTTTTCTTCCCTTTTTAACTCCTATCACAACCGACAGCTTTACTTTTGGGCAACAGATCCATAAAAAGTAGGAGAGCGTCAAAGAACTTTACAGCCACCACTACCTTCTATTAATATTAGTCAATAGAATTTGAGCTGTCCATTTAAAAAGAAACACCTGTAACAACATTAAGGGAACAGTGTAAATTTAACATTAAAAAAAGCTAGATTAATAGAACAGAGTTTCAATACGTTCAGCTATGTGAAAAATATACTTCAAATAAACCAGTTGACCTGGACATCAGACAGATCTTCAGACATGTTTTCTGAGAGGTTACATCAATGGTCTGCAATAGAAGACTTTACACCACAAAATGCCCAGATAACATTCACTGCTAAGGGACTTCCGACAGCAAAACAAGGCCAAGCAGACTTTGCTATTCTAAAACTTCAAGGACCGTTCCTTGCAGTATGGCCAGGAATTATCAGTAATAAGTGGCCTTCAACTTACTAACATGAAGTGCTTTAACATCAAATAACTTGTCACATATTGGGGGTGAGGCAGACATATTATGACTAAAAACATTTTTTTTTTTTGCAGAAAAATATTTTCTTTCAGAGGAAAGCTCATGTTTTAAACATTCTAGATACAAAAATCTTGCGTTGTTGCACTTGACATATTGCCTTAAGACACTATTTTCTTTTTAAGATAATGAAAACCTGTAAGAAACAAAACTTCTAACGTACAAAGTAAACTGAAGGATAAATGAGAAACATTTTAGATCTCTGACACTGCCCAGCTGAACAGAAGCCTTCTTTTGTGGAACGGCAGAAGATGAAGGAGCAGCTAGAATTAGAAGGCATAGTAAGAGTAAGTAGAGGGTAACAGTGAGACAGAAAAGAGAAGCAGGTATACATAAATATTGATATTGAAGGGTGGGAGAAAAGCATCCATGAGATAGGATGTCAGTTTTAGAAAGTCCTGCAGAATAAGAATGTCTCCGTTACAGCTTGACAGTAGTCAAGAATCATGCATAAATACTGGAATTTAAAGAATTCAGTAAGACAAAGTTTCTCCTCACTACTGCAAGTAGACAGTAACTAGATTCCTGTTCACACACTGTTGTTTTAAAACACTGGATATATTTAGCTCATATTCCACCCAACTGCTTCAGACATGATAACTCTACACATTATAACTAGAGAAATCTCCAAAACAAAATTTGAGATGCATTTCATTTTATTCAGTTGCTATAATTCAGAGGCAATTCCCTAACAGAAATTTTAATATCTATATTCTAATCCTTTCCTGCCTTTTTTGCAAGATCAGCAGCTATTAAAAAAATCATCTTAACGTCTACTTCAGTCTCGTTAATCAGAAATAAAACTAAAGAATGCAGACACAAGGTGTATGTGGCCTATGCAGCTATTTCCTCACTTTTACTGTAACTCCATAGTCCTGGAGCAGCAGCAGCGTCACTGCTTATGTTAAAGCTGTAATCCAAGCTTCACAGAAAAGCTAACTCACATTGTAGCTTATACCTAAGGACAGATTAGCTTGGAGAGACACCACCAAGTAATTGCCTCTACAAACAAGAGGCGGGACAAGAAAAGTACACAAGCCAGGGAAGGCTGAATTTCTGCAGAGAAGAAATAATCTAGTACTACCCCCAATCTTTCCCTCCTGCCCCAAGTTGGTGGATGGGTGCACAAGTGTATGTACTTCCAAGTCTACTCCCCTATGCTCATTCCTCATAGAAAGGTTATTACGAAAATTTAAGGTCAAGTCAAATCAGTGGAGAAACTCAGGTGAATTCTTCAGAGTGGCTGAGAACTCCAAGAGAACACTTCATTTTTTATTTCACTAATATATTAGAGGCACAGGAAAAATATCAGGTCCTCAGCTGAAGTTAAGGTAGCTGGACAAGAGTCAAGAAACTACCTTTGCGGGTGGGGGGGGCGGGGCGCGGGCGGGTGTGAGTTGCTGGAAGTATCAACAATCAGGTAAGAAGCTAACAAAACTTATAGATAGCAGTACAAAATGCTGAATTTCACATACAGCTTTAAGAGGAGTTATGTGAGAAATTGCCAAGCTTCACAGATAAATAAGTGAAGGGAGTACTAGCGAACTTTTAAAAAAGCAGAGCCTTGCAAGGCTCGATAATCACATTGAGTAACAACATCTAACACTCAGACTACCAAGATATTTGTGATACAGCTACCTAAATTGGGTTTGCATGTAGCAAAACTGTGACCAGTGGGCAGGTAGTAAATTCGAGGCAAGTTGTTTGTTTGGGAAGGAAGGGAAGCAGAGAAATAGTGTCCCAAAACAGGAAGAGAAGAAGTTATACAACTGGCGTGATCAGGGTTGTCTGGAGGTACCCAGTAGGCAGCCTGGCCCTCAATCACCAGTCTGAAATAGGCAACAAATCAAACCTGTTGCTCTGATTGTACCAAGCACATCTGGCTGGCTTCTGTAGTCACAAGAGGCACAAGCAAAGGAACAACCAAAATAGACTGACTGAGCATCTTGATACCACTGTGTCTATGCCTGCTGCAAGCCCAATGGCATCAACCTCTTCCCAACATCATCTTAATACAGCAATTCCTTCAGGGATCTCTCAAGTCTTGCTCTTAAAACAATGAGAGTAAGACCTAAGTTTGTGGCTATGGTTAGCCACCAATTTATTGTTACCATGACCTGTTACACCTATCCAAAGCCATTAAAAACCTAATTAATCTAACATTCCTGTTGTTCAATGCTTCAAATTTCAGGCCACAGGACTTCTTCAAAATCTTTTTAACTACACACTTGTGTCCCACTCAAGATCACAAGTGCTTTCTGCAGTAGAAAACCAAGTAATTTTTTTTCCATTGCAGATTTGTATAACAACAGATAAGAGCTAGTTTCAGAGAGAAATTTTTCAAACATACCTAAGCTTGCTGAACACCCACAGATTTCCCTCAGATGCTTACAAATTAGGACCATCAGTGCTGTGCTGTGCTTGATAGGCTCATTTATACTCATGCACAACAGTCTAAACAGCTTAAAGATTTCTGTAATGCAGAAGTGTATATTTCATGAGCCTAAAAGAAATAGTCCATATAGCAGCCTCTAAGAAAACAAAATTGCAACATCTGTCTTTTCTACAGAGCTAGTTTTATGCCTATGGAAAGGATCTTACTTCCACAACACGTTTTATTCCAGCCTTTCTCACATCCCTTAAAAGTGGGATTCCATTTGGCTCCTGCTTCTCTTCTTTGCCATACCCCAACAGCTGGCTTCCCACTCCTACCTCATCCAGTTCCATACTTTTCCATATTCAAAGCTTTAATCTTCAAGCACCCACTACTGTGCAGCTCTCCAGTAGAGAAGGAAAAATAAATACAGCCACAGAGCAAAGCAGTATACAGATATTACAGACACACATTTTAGTTTATCAACATAAGAAAACCTGCTGACACTTTAGGAAAATAGGAGTGATCTCTCTATGAAATGCACATCTAAAAGGAAAGACTACTACAGCCTGATTTGTACTGCTGGACAAGACATATCTGATGAAGTTATAATCATCATTAAAAACTGAAGCTGTGTAGTGGCATATTCTAATCATTCATTCTATAAACTGAATTAAAAAAAAATGGGGTACACAGTTAATAGATTACTGAGATACTTGCAGAAGCTGGTAAAATAGAGTAAACCAGGCCTATAGTAACAGCTTAAGATTCTAATATGCAGCACTTTTCAGTATCATTTTTTTAATTCCGTAAAATGCAATCACATCATAGGCATTAATGGTTTTAATTGAACCAATTATGTTCTAAAAGACTAAAAATACATACTAAATTATACAAGTCTTTAGCTTGAATAACACTTGAGAGTTAACACAGCACTTGAGGGAAAACACATATCACAGATGGTCAAGCAATTCACAGTAGTAATATTCCATCCAAACACTATCACTAGGGTTTTGTGTTTTTTTTTTTGGTACATTCATGTTTCAATTCTGAGCAGTTTACATTTGAGTGGTTCACTACAAACACACAGTGAAAGGAACCACCACACCCTTCTCCAGACGGAACCACCACACCCTTCTCCAGACAACCCCTCCAGATACCTGAGGTTCAGCCTTGGTGAGTGACACATTTCACTTTCCCCCTGAACACCAGTTGCGATGATATGACCACATGACACAGAACAGAGGAGAGCATTTGACCAGAAGTCTATTCCTTCCTGCTAATCACCTATTCAACTACATTAGCTCAGATCTTGAGGCCATGACTTAAGGTGGTCCCAGAATGACATTTCTGATCATTTTCTTTCTTTGCTAAGAAAGGGAAGAGAGACACTCCACACCAGAGAACAGCTAAGGCTGGAAGGCACCTCTAGAGGTCTAGTCCATCTCCCCTGCACACACACACACACACAAAAAAAAAAAAAAAAAAAACCCTTACAAATATATATATTTTTTTCTCTAAGTTCAAAATCAATTTCCTGCATTTCACTTTCTGAACATTGGCTCTCATCAGGTCACTGGACATCACCGAGAGGAATCTGGTTGTCTTCTTTATACTATCCCCTCATATATTTGTAAGTATTACTGAGATCTCCTAAGCCTTTTCTTTACCAGGCTAATTGACCCAGCTCTCACAGCCTCTCTTCATATCAGAGGTGTTCCAGTCCTTTAACACTTCACTGTACTCACACCAGTAAGGTTGTGGCTTCTTCTACAGAGTCCAACACTGGACCCAGTTCTCCAGATGTGGCCCCACCAGGACTGAGTAGAGAGCAGAAGGATCACATCCCTCAACCTGCTAGCAACACCTTTCTTAGTACAATTAAGATACTGCTGGCCTCCTTTTGCCATGCGGATGCATTGTTGACCCATGTTCCATTTCTTGCCCACCCCAAGACCTTCCCTCTAAAGCGGTTTTCTAGTCTGAAGCAATCTGCACCAGTGTGTAGGGTTATTTCTCCCCAGCTGCAAGACTCTGCACTTCCCTTTGTCAGACTTCATGAGGTTCTTCTGCCCATCTCTACTGCCTGTCAATGTCCTTGTGAAGGGCAGCACAACTCCTTGGTTTAATCAGCCACTCCTTCCAGCTCTGCATCATCAGCAAACTTACTAAAGGTACACTGTGGCCCATCATCCAGGTCACTAATGAAGATGTTAAGCAGTATTTGCCCAGCATCAACCCCTGGGGGATACCACTAGTTTTTATGCGAACTTTTTACCACTGCTCATTACCTTCTGAGACCAGTCACTCAGCTGACTTTCAGTCTACCTCACTGATCACTTATCTAGACTAGGCAATCATGACAGGGGAGTGGGGGAAGATATCTGTTCTCCCCTCATCCACCAAGCCAGTCTATGATGGAATCATCATAGAAGATTATCAGGTTGATTAAGAACAATTTCCTCTTCATAAATCCATGCCTAACACTCCTGTTCACCTTCTCCTTCATGTGTCTAGAAATGGTTTCCAGGATTAGTTGTTCTCTGTCACCTTTCCAAGGATCAAGATTAGGCTAATCAGATAGGCATTCTGTGGATCTCCCTTCTTGAAAGTAGGGCCAGCATTTGTTGGGTTTTATTTGATTGTTTTTCCAGTCCTCAGGAGCCTCTTCTGACCATAGGACCTTTCAAAGTTAATCAAGAGTGATCTTGCGATGACATGAACCTGTTCCCTCTGTTCAGATCTACATACTGGAATAAGCTACAACAGTTTAAGGATGAACTTAAGGATGAACTGTCCAACTTGTTCATCAATGACCTGGATGAAGGCACAGAGCACTCCCTCAGCAAATTTGCAGATGATACGAAGCTGGGAGGAGCAGCTGACACCCCAGAGGGCTGCGCTGCCATCCAGA
>JAWLRI010000950.1:2467605-2542096 GCA_034781795.1 Crypturellus tataupa | reverse complement strand
CGCGGCCCCCCAGGCTCGGCCGGGCGGTGCCTCCCTCCCTCCTTCCCTCCCTCCCCACGGGGGCTGCGGAGGGAACCCCAAAATGGCCTCAGCGGGCGGCCCGCTGGCCCCGCCGCGGCGCCGTCCCCAGGGAGCGGCCTCCGAGACGGAGCAGCGCCCCGGGAAGCGGCGAGGCGGCCCTGCGCAGGGGTTCCCGTCCCGAGATTGTTTTGCCTTTCCCTTTTTATTTATATATTTTTGCACCAAAACATGGCATGTCAGGAACCCTCGACAAAGTAAGGTGCGCTCCGCTGATCCTAACGCAGCTCTAAATGCACGGATAGGTTGTAATGGCACCTTGACCTAGTATCAGGTAGGACGGACTTTACCTAGTATCAGTGTGCCATGTTTTTGGGTGGGCTGCGTACTGTCCAAGACAGTTACGCACCGCTCTGACCATGTCGCTACCCTGACTCCACCTCTAGGCACTTATTTTTTGGTAAGGCCTGGCAAGTTTTGTTTTGTTTAGGCATATAAAGTGAGGGCTTTTATATAGAGGGTTCTTTCGAAGCCATGGATTATATCTTTACCTTCAGTTTGATAATTATCTCTCTTATCTTGGCTTCTGCTGAGGTATGTTGTTTTGTTGTTTTTGTTTTTTTTATTTCTTTTTTTTCAGCTTCCCCCTTGCTGTCTAACTGAGAACTAACAGCACAGTAGCTAATGAAAATTGGCAGAACATTTCTAACTTTACCTAAAATTGGCTACAATAAAATTTTCGGTAATATTTAATATATTCCACTCCTCTCAGAAATTCACAACTTAACGCAAAAAAAAAAAAAAAAAAAAAAATCCATGTAGTTTTGTCCTTTATGTACGTAAGTAGTATTTTCTGGAAGAGTGATTAGAAAGTACCGTTATGGTACTTGCCCAGCAGAAGGAGACTGAAAATCTGTGTCTTTTGTCATTATTACTTGTGCTTCTCAAAACAGTCTGTATAATAGTGATTCCTGGGTCTTTGTTAAACGGAGCTTAATAACTCTCTTCCTATTTCTCATTTCTTAATTTGCACATCACGTGTTCTTTTTCAAATGCATCACTGTCATTCTCTCAGTTGACTGCTTTAGCAAGCTGAAGGGAGAGAAATTCCAGCTGTTTATCAAGAGCCAGGAACTTGCTTTTCACAGTAGTTTACATTTTACCTGTGCTTCTGCTTTCAGGCTTCCAACTGTTCTGTAATGGAGAGGTTGCCTGCTGTTGAATTGGAAGGAGGAAGGCAGTTCCTGCAGTCTTTGAATTCACTAGAATAGGAAAGAGAAGCTTCATTCTCAAGCAGTTCACAGCACTGTTATTAGCTGTTTGGTATAAACACGGGAGAAGGATTTATAAATCAGTGTTAGCAATTTGTGTGAACAGTGGGAGCACAGCTGAGACTTCTTAGCTCCTTGAAGACAGAGTCTTTCTCAACCAAAAGACTTTTTATTTGGAAGGATTCATGTAGAAATGACCCAGTGTCTGGCTTCATATCCAACAATTTTGAACTTTAGGAAGTACAAGGAACCCAAATGCTGTATTTGATACCCTGGGCGTTGGGAAATTGATAACCATAACATTTGTATACATTCGTGTTCCTACGTACAGCTTGGGCATGATTTTAGCTGCCTAGCTTGTCAAAAGTAACTCAAAGATCCTAAGGCATATATTATTGTGATCATCTACTGCAACATGATCCAGCTGAGACCCAAAGGCCAAATCTGTCTTTGAGGCTCTGTCATTGAGTGTGCTGTTTGGAGGCAAAAATGGCAGTTCAAACAAGGAATGTTGTCCCAACAGCAGAACGTTGCTTTGTGCGTTTGTCACTGATTGATACAAAGCTGGCAGATCCTGTTGACAGTAGAAATAGGAAGAAGTGGATGGGTAGTCATATCTGCTTTTTGGGGGCATGAGAACAGGGCATACAAAAGTGACGTTTAAAGCCTGTCTCTGGCATCCAGTGACTGCAGAGTTTGGAGGGTATCAATCTACTCTAGTCTTTCAAAGGATATTCATGGTTCAGTTATGTAAGCTTTAAATGTTATGTTGCATAGAGGTGTTATACATACACTCTATACATAAACTTACAATTACTATGTATGTATGTTTATTTTAACAATAAAATTGCAATTACTATAATATCAGTTCCAAATTAAGTAGAGCCCTTTTTAAAAATATGCAGAATTCAAACAGAAATCAAAGTTTTAGATTAACCACTCCTTTGGAGATCTTGGATATTCATTATAAAGAAAACTAAATACTCATTTCATACAGTACATCTATTATTATTTGCTAGTGTTTTACTGTCATTTTGCACAGGGTGACTGAGGTCCTAAACTGTAGGAAAACTGTTAGGAAAGAAATCCTTTCTCGTTAAGGTACAGGTTCTGATTTGTCCCTAATGAACGGTGTCCGGCTGTGCAGTATCTCAGCCAGAACCATCTGTGTGGTCCTTAGGATATTGTACACAGACTTGGTTCCTGAGCTCTACCTGCCTGTAAACCACGCAGCTCTGAGCAACCCCATGCCCTGCTCCTTGCCTAGCTCCGTAACGCGCTCCCCAAATCATCAGTTATCCACATTCTGCACTGCAGATGTCAAATGCTGATGCTAATTCCCAGACCTCCCCAGTCCCAAAGCTGCGAGACAGGCAGCTGTGATGAGTGCCCATCTGTCTTGGCTCTCAAATTGCCCTAAGAGGAGTATGGTGAGAGTTTGCTGCTCTTTGAGGGGAGAAAGTGCAGTGGACAAGCATGACATGCACCCAATTTTTATCTCAGTATAGACACCATGGAGTATTGTAAGAATTCATACCTGGACGCTAGGGTGTGCTCCCCAAAAAACAAGAAACACAGCCCTACTCCATTAGTTGTACTCTTATTTTAGCTATGAGCAGTCTAAACTTTTAATTTAATCTATGAAGGTGATGGATACTAAAGATATAAAAATACTTTTCAAGTCTACTGTTGAGAACCTTTAATGGTTATTGTTTTCCCAAAGTAAGAAATCTAGAGACATGCCCTTTTTCTGTCTAAATTCAATTCTTAAAGGCTCTATTCAAGATTTGTCATCATTTCAATGCTGGCAGAATGCCTCTCGGTTCCCTCTTCACGAAAGCATTTTTACATGTGAACATAGTTAGACCACTTTGCTTGTGTGTAAGGAAATGGATGTATTTTTTTTAATTGCCCTTGCACCTTTTATATCCTATGAATGACAAGTAGTTCATGGCTAAAAGTCTGTGAACACATTAGCTATATCCTGAGGCCTGTACGGGTTTCCACATGAGGTGATATAAAGAAAAAAAAATCAGTGTAAAGAAGCAGCTGTTCAAAGATACTCAGGTTTCATACTTCCAGTTGAAGGGTTCTTGAAGGCTTCCATGTGTCCTTTAGACAGTGTCAGATAGACATCTGAGTATGTTTTGGTATGTAATTTTACTAAATTTAGGCTGGTTTATATGTGTATATAGACACATATATGTAACTTTGTAAATGTACTTACTTACAAAGTTGAGTTCAAAATTTGAAACAAAAATATCTTATTCTGCCACATTTGCTAACCACATTTACCCCTTCTTATTTATTCAAGCATCTGTAAGAAATTAAATGCTCGATCTTGACCCAGATCCAGTACAAATTTCCCCATTATAAATATATTTTTATAAATATATACATATATATATATTTAGTTCTGTTAACTTCTAAATGATCACTTCTCTTCATAGTCTTAACAGACAGGTCAAGCACTGAGTAGTAATAATCATAAATAAAAACTTATTTATCCTTTGTTTTGGATTCTCCAGGGCCATACTGAGAAACATGAGGCAGGAGAGGGTGGAATGGGCAATGCTGCATAGTAGATCCCCAGTGTATAACACAGTAGCATGTCATAGTACCATAATTAAAAGCAGTGTTTTGGGCGGGGTTGTGTTTTGTTTTGTTTTTATTTAGTTTTGTTTGTTTTGAAGAAAAGTAGAATAATCACTTAAGTTGTCTTTTACGTCCTGCTTGTGCCTTGTTAAGGTATTAAGAGCTTTAGATAACAACTCATATATTTAAAGATCAAACACATGTGCAATCTGGGATACTAAAAAGTCCATTTCTGGGCTGTCAGAGTGCACTAAATATACTTGATGGGAATGTCATTTGCACTTACCCTGCGAAACAAAATGAAAACATATTGCAACTATATGAAAGTCATAGCTAATGCCTCTTCTTGCTTTCACATTATTGCAGTATTATTATGATTTGGTGGTGTTATCATGTTTAAAAGAGTATCACAGAAATGTAAATCTCATTCATAGTTATTTACATGGTTATCAATACACTTCAAAGTGTGATGCCAATTTAAAAAATCAACATGTCTAGAAAAATAATATGCGTTATAAAACTTTCTACAGTAATCTATAAAACTTGCTAAAAGAAAAAAAAAAAGTGATTTAGCAGAAACATTAGCTTCAATTAGGGTTGGAAAAACTCCACAGATGTAAAAGTGCAGTAAACCTTGAGGAGTATCATAACATTTTTGGACTGGATGCAGAATCTGTTTATGCTTGCTATATTTTTCAAAAGCTGTTACTGCCAGTAGTACTTTCATTGCTTTCTCTAGCTGCCAATTTCTTGCATTTTCTTATGTGAATATGTGTTGGAAGAAGAGAAAATATTTGGAGATTTCTCCTTAATGTCATACCCTAAATATTTAGTAAATGTCACCTCTCTGTCTTATTAGTGTGTATTTGTCTCTAACATTTAGGAAAGGCAGGAGCCTGAGTTATAATTGTCCCAGAGAAACATTCCTGCAATTATTGCCTTTGGTTTCTGTAACAAGTGATTACTATTAAGCAAACAGGTGATTAATGCTTCCCAAATATTCAGTGTTTTGTATTGAATACGCTTATTAAGAAAGAAGCAGTGTGGATTCATGAGCAGTATTTTGTGCTTTCATTGTTCATTGCCAGGTCTTTCCTAAAATCCCTGAAGAGCCATCTTCCCTGGGAGCTCTACTGAAGATAGTAGTACCTAGCTGTGTAGTGTGTCATTGCTCCCTCACACTGTGGAAAGTTTGGCCATCTGGCCTTGTGGTCAGGAGAGAAAGGAAGGTTGCAGTTATCCGCTCAGATGGTCACACAGCTAATCCTCAGAAAGGTGAAGGGAGGCAGGAAGAAAAAGGAGGAGCTGCATGTTGCTAATGCTGCGGCAGCTCTGTCAGTTCATTAATATTTTACTCAAAAAAAAAGACAACTAAACCAACTAAATTGCATTGCAGGATTTAAGAAAGATTTAAGATTCTGTATATACCAAGTTCACCATGGTAAAAGCAAATGAATGTTGTGCAAATTGTGTGTGGGAAGTACAGAACTTCTTAAAGTCCCAAATGCTGGATCTTGTTTCTATTGCAGTGATTACTTGTGGCTTAATTCTCTACAGCCAAACATAGCTCTCAGCCACCACTAGCGGTGTTCTGGGTGAGCAGAAAGGTGGACGAGGGAGCAATGTTCTTCAGTCTTACACTCAGAATCTTGTTATTGGCACAGGAGGACCATACGTGTGGAACTACAAATCTGCCATTAGACCAGGAAATGCTTTTAACAATCTAATCAATACAGAGAAAAAACATTAATGATATAGTTCAAATTGTTACACAAAAACTACCCAATATCTGCCCCTTTCCACTTAATGTTGTGCTCACCTTTCCCATGTGCCTCTGGGTCCTACAGTGGTGATTTAGGTCTTCCAGCAGATGAGGGAAGGGCTCGTGTTGTGATAGGGCATCAGCCCCCCTGTCTGCAAGTGATATTGATGTTCAGGAAGAGGGCATACTCTTCCTCCCAATTCCTCAGATGCTCAGCTGACCTCTGAAAAGTGCATAAGAGCCCCTCTCAGCCTTCCACAACATTAAGGACAGTTGTTTGTCACACAGGAACTACACAGGGGATGTCAGAGACTTATGCCAGGTGCCCCCACAGAGCTTCAGCGATAGTCAGCTACTAGAAATGAATTACACCAAACTCAGTCCCGGCAGGTCCTAATACCCTGTTCTGTCAGGCCTGTTGCCTACACTAGCAGTGGCAAAAATCACACTTACCAAGCCATGCTTGCTCTTTTGCTGCTAAATACAGGCTAAATACAGTCTAATCACTCTATGAGTCCAGCAAAGCTGTTGCAGATGCTTTTATGATTTGGGGGTTTTCATCAGGGCTAAGTAACAGGTCTTGAAGACGGTCATTTTGTCCTCTCTAGCTTGTTTGATGATAACTCATAAAGATTTGAGGCAATCTTTGATTCTTCGTGTACAACCACTGCACAATCATCAAAACTGCTAAAAATTACTGTAGTATAAAAAGCTAAGCTTAGGTTCATGTAACTGTAGGAGAACATGGTGTTACTTTTAAGATTATGATGTAATTCATATCTTTACATATGTGACAGTTATCATGCACATTATATACTAGGATAGTTCACAGTGATTTCTGGAGCTAAAGTACATACACAAACATAACCAAATTCTACATAGGAAAAGACAGAATGATTGAAGCAATTTCATAGCCAAATATTGGCCAAATTTTGAGAACACTCATGAAAAAGTAAAAAATTAGTATTCTCACATATGTAACACATACCTCTTAGGACCTACCTGCACTGAGTTTGGTGTAATTCATTTTCTAGTAGCTGCTGTATCCTAGCATCCACCTAAAGAGACTATTGAGAATGTTCTGTCATATTCAGTAGTCCATAGATGCACATCTACAGTCTCAGCGATCTCATAATTACACATCTCCAAAGCTAGCTGACTAGTTTCTGGAAAACAAACAAACAAAAAAGAGCAAGAAGTTCAAGAAGTACCAGTAAGATACAAGTTTACACATTGTACAAGTGTGAAATGTTTTGATGAGGACCGCTGGTTTCTCACCTATTTATTTTAAATGTCTTGAAGTATCCTCAGTGCAATATATGAAGGTTCAGTCTTCCCAATCCCACTGTTACGAAGCTATACTTAATGGCATTCAATATTTTAAAATATAGTTTACCATAGGAAATATTTTTTACCTCATTGATTGACATTTTCTTCTTGAAACAATCAAAATTGTTTATAAATACAGAAAGTTTCATCCTTACATACACATGTATATTTGTGTTAGGATCATATGCATTTTATTCATTCACTGATGATCTATTAATCATGCTGGCAACAGTAGGAAGTGCATCCCTCCTAACCCAGAGAAACAGTTTCTCTTGATTAAAGATGAGACCGCTTTTAAATTGGATATTTTTTTCATATTACCTAGATTCATGTTTTACACTTGTTTTTAGATGCAGCCATGACAGTTGAGTTAAAAGCAAATATATGCATATATATACAAAAAAAATTAAAGCAAAGCTACGTAATGTGCGCAGACAGTATGCATACATTTAGAAGTAATTGCTTCTTCTTTTCTGCTACCTATGGAAGATAAAATAAGAAATGATTATTATTAATAGTTATCTTAGTTATCCAGGCTTGAGTATCTCCCTCTGTATGGGTTTCTAAGGAAACTCAGGTTAAGTTAGCCACATGTCTGTATCCTGAATAGTTTATATTGATATTAATGAAGTAATTCCTTCATTCTTATTCAGTAAAACTATTTCACTTAATATTAATAAATTAATTGTTTAACAGTCTAGTTCCTGTGTTTGTTTTGCTTTGGTTCCTTTTCTTATAGTCAATGGATTTCTTCTAATTACTTGTTTATTTAAATAATAACTTTTTTCCTGCTTCCATTTGAACTGCACACTGTTACAAAAGAAATGCTCTTACCGCTCATGAATTATCTGTTGCTTCTTTTTCTGTGCAGTCCTTAGCCATCTTCTCAGGAATTGTTATGATGGCATCTGTTTCAATACATGCACAAAGAAAACTCACAAAGGATAAAGTTCTGGGACCCCAGTCATTCTGTGCAAAAGATTTGTCCTCTTCCAAACATAAAAAGTTTCTGTGCAGAACTTAAAGGCAAGTATTATGTATGTGACAACAAATAGGACTTTTTACCTTCTTTGATTTTAAATTATTTTTGTGTTAGATTGAAAATATCACATCATTTAGCAATCCTATCAAAATCCTCCTCATATTCTTATAATTTGTGTTAACGATTAAGGCCAAAAACTGTCATACTTCTCAGTTCCTTCTTCTGTTTCCAATCTTTCTTTCTTTCTCTCTTTCTCTCTTTGTTTCTCTTTCTCTTTCTCTCTCTCTTTCTCTCTTTCTCTCTCTTTCCTTTTTTTCTTTTTAGTTTCAAAATTCACTTTCATCTTCACTTGTGTTTTTTATACATGCATACACATATTTTCTGTGACTACTTTCCTGACATCCAGGAAATGTTCAGTGCTCCAAAAACATCATCTCCCATGCAATTACTAACAGTAAATTCATAGTCCAGTCACATCTTTAAAAGGCGCTCATAGAGAATGGGTGGCTTAAGTCATCTGATATATCTAACATTTAAAAAGAGCTGACTACTGGAGACATATGTTATACATTCTGAAAGTGTAGAAAAAGCAAGACTAACTATTTCAGATTCTTTTTCATGGCACTATAAAATGCCATATATATTATTTGTGTTTTTAGAGCAACAGACCTGCTTCTGTTTTTTCTCTGCTTGCCAGTCATATTTACACTAGCAGGTTAAAGGAACTCGAGCATTACCAAAAGATAACAGCATGGTTTTTACTGTTATCAACGTCCAAATTGTGGCATTAGTTACAGCTTTCAGTATGAGTTACATGAAGTCCCCAAAATGCATGAAGAATTATGTATATTTGAGTTATATCACTTGAAGTAAAACCTCCCAAATGATTTCTTCACTAAAATTCTTTTCATTTGTTAGTGTTTTTCATTTGTTAGTGTTTTTCATTTGTTAGTGTTTTTCATTTGTTAGCTTTGTTTTTGTAAGTAATGTGTTTCTTACACTTGCAACCTCCCAAATTAATATCCCTTTTTATTTTTCCTTTGCTTAATTTAATGTCTTTGTCTTCTCCCTGTCCAGCTCTTCTTGGCTTGAGGGATTTTTTTTTAATATCATTATTTGTATTCGTGTTGCACTGCCCTTCTTAAAGGATTTGAAGTTAAATGGCAGGCTATTTGGCCCCATGAGATGGGCTTTGTGACTTCTTCTTGATCTCAGTGGCTCTTCGTAAAGTAGCAGAATGGTGGAGTATGAAATTTAAATGTCAGCAGAATGTTTCAATTTTTGTAAGGAGTTGCCCAGTTAGTAATCACTTTTCTGTAAAATGAAGCATAGGTATTTGTTTTCTGGAGGAAAAAAAAGCCAATAACACCACCAACAAAAATACAAACAATGACCACATATAGTCTGATGTTTTTCTTATTTCCTCGCTATTCTGAAAAGATAAAAACAAACAAAAAAGGCATCAGCAAGAAAAAATGCATATTGCTGGACATTGTTCTTAAATCTACAAATGTGTTTCAAATTTTATATTAAATAATTAGCCCAATATCCTGCCCCAGTCGTTTAATCTTGAGAATAAACCTAAGTGTTTCAGCTTATGTCATTTGTCCTGTTTTGTTTACATGATTAGATTTCTAGTTTAGAAACCAATGTCTCATGTACACCAAGACCTCTTTCAAACCAGACATAATCAGAGACAACTGGAGTAGATTCTATAGTTAATTCTATTAATTTCATAACCTATTTAGTATCTTGAAACACAAAAAAAACAATCATTTTAATAAGTTTAAATCAAGTACTCTGTGCCTTTCAAGTTAATGCATTTTATATTATGCATTGAGCGGAAGTTTACGTATTAACTGAAAGAGATTTGATTTGAGTTCTGCTCTGTTCATTCTTTTCCAAAAAAGTCTTTTGCTTTGTATAATAGCTCTATTAGTAAAGTGCATAAAGTCTTCTCTGATAACTTTCCATTCTGTTGAGATTAATATTCAACAGAACCTTTAATTTCTCTTGTCTTAAATTGTAAATGTGGATAGTTAGGAAAAGATACCTTCTTTAAGGATACGGTATCTGTGTGTAAATATAATACTGCCATTCATCGTTAGAGATAATATGCAGAGGTTATAGCAGTGCAAGCTATTTAAAACTCAAAAGCAGCAGTCTTACAGGATGTAGTCATGTATGGAGCAGCAGTACATAAAAGTTATCCCTCAAGAACATACCCTTCTAAAGGGTAACCAAATATAATTATTTCATGTGGTGCTGTATAATTGAGATGACTTGGAATTCCCCCTCTTGTCACACTTTTGATCTAACTTAAGTTTGACAGGGTAAGGTTAAATCTCCTTCTCCTATCATGAGTTAGGAAATTCTCTTAGCTCTAAGAATAGCTCATTAAAGGAGAATGGCAACTCTCCTTTTGTGATGTACATATTAATTATCATAACACTCTATGACTTTATCTTTGCTGTCAGAACGACATACCTTCCTGCTGTATCAGTCAAAATGGAGGTTTTGGTGATTAAAACTGTCACTTGTCTTCAATAACCAAGTCCAATGAAGTAAAAACAAGGAAGGAGGAGCCCCCTCCACATTTTTGCATCCCTTTAAGTATCCCCCTCTCCCATCCCCATGATGCTTGTAAAAGATTATAAAAGCAAGTACTAAGTTTCATTTTAACAGCTAAATTCTATTCTATAAATATTTTTATATCTACATAATATATATAAGAACTTAATTAAAATCATCCTCACCAGATTTTGAGTAATTTCTGCAAGAATGTGAGCAATAGCAGGTGTTCTGGTATCAATAATAATCTTCATCTCTTTGCAGGACTTAGCATTTGTTTATATGTAGGATTACTTGGAGCCTTTATATGTATCTGATGTGCAGGAGTGGGTTGTTTGTTTCTTGACAATTCTGTATTACTGGGACAAATGCTAATCTTATGTAACAGCATGCATTTATCTTTTAAACATACCTTTAAATAAACTTTTCGCAAACACAGCATGTCCTCAGATGCATTCAGTGGCTGTAACAACTGACCTATCAAATTTTATGACCGTCAGAGGTTTCTCATTTGAATGACTTTTCTGGAAAGCCCCACTTCACTCAGCAGCAATATATTAAGATAAAAAGATTTTTTAAAAAACTATTAACTCTGTTGTGAGTAAAACAACCCCTATTTAATTTCATGGAGATTTTGAGTTGATCATAGGGCTAAAAAGAGTTGCTAGACTCAAATCTAGTCCACTGTTGCTCTGAACCTCATGCAACGCTGTGATGACTAGGCAGAATAGTAGCTAATGTCCTTGATGGCAGAAAACACATGTCAGTAAATAAAGATATCAATGTGCCTGTGGCCTTAGAATTTCTAGTGAGCAGTGGCAGGGACTGCTAGAGCAGCAGCATAAATGCAGAGGTAAAATACTCCTTTCCTCCTACAATGAATATGGAAAGTTCTTGATATGGAGGAACGACTGGAGAATATGTACATCAGCAGACCTATGTCTCTTCCATATCCTGTCCCATATTTCTTGCCCCAACACAGAGAGAAGCACTGCAGAAGTACAGTTTAAGATGTGATTCCTTCTTCTGTTCAATCTAAATAGTCTTTTTATGATTCACTCCCCAGAGGGCAGTGTGCACTGTGAGTAAAATATCCCTAAAAATTAGTAATATGTGCAACTTTGACCACTGCAATAAGCAAGATACTGTTTACCTCAAGTATGTTTAGCAGCATTTCTAGAATCAGGCCTCTATCATTCAACACCTATCCTTGTGTCTTACACCTCTGATCTGAAGATGCTATCTACATCTTCTTTGCCCCCAGTTTCTCTCCGGAGAAGATTTGCTTGTGAGTTTTGATTGTAAGATTTCAAATAAGGATCAAAATACGACCACTTACTGCACTTGTGTCCTTAGACTGTTTTTACATTAGCTAAACATGAGTGCTTTTAGTGGAATGGTTCTTGATAGCATTACAGACAAGAGAATTTTTACTATCAGGAGCAGATCCTTTAGCCATTTCAGACAGACAGCTTACATTCCCCTCTTCTCAGGAAAAAAAAAAATATATATATATATATATTGGAGAAGCGACTGCAGTGTTGGACCTCAAAAGTATTCTCAAAACTATTCTTAAAGTAGAGCTCACAGATAAGCCAGTCTATTATATTCCTTCTCCTAATCTACTTCGTGCCATTCTATACGATTATGTTCATCCTCCTCACCCTGAGGACAAACCTTTTTTTCTCCCGCCCTGCCTAAAGACAAGTAACAGACCTTATTTAATTCCAAAGAGCATGGATGTTAATTGGGTTGAAAATGGTAATGATGCATCTAATTCGCTCGTATTTGAGATGCTCCTTCACCCTGCAGGATGGCTGGCTACCTCTGCATCCCAGAACAAAGGCTTGAACACGTATTTTTCTGTCCTCTGTTTTACTCTTCTCTTGACCCACTATCAGTAGCAAATTCCACAGTGAACCAAACTTGACTCTTTCAATAATTTTTCTCACTCTGTTTCTGCTTTATATGCTCAGGTCTGTCTTGGTATTTGTTTCAATGGTTAAAACATGATCAGCTCCGTGAAAAGGAACAAGATTAACAATCCCCACTTTAGCTGAGACCTCACCACCCTTACATTTAAGACTTTCATTTATTTCTTCAGCTTTTTCGACTGCCGGTTAAGGGGGTTTAGGTCTGTAATATAGTAATACTTGCAATTACTAATAGGTAGCATTTTACAGCATTAACTAGTCTGTCCTTACAGCATCCTTTTCAGGCAGGCAAATAAATGTTATTATCCTCATTTTACAAACACATTGATTAAGTGACTTGCCTAAAGGCCGCACATCAATTTCCATGTCAGTGCCAAGATTAGCACAGAGAAACTTCTGCATTGCAGTCACAGGGAAAAAAAAAAAAAAAGTGATTTGTATTATCAAGTCCAAACCCACTCAGAAACAGACAATCAGGTGTTTCAGATATTCGGTCTAAACAGCATTTACCACCTCCACATCCCATATGTCAGCCCCGCACTTTGTCCACCCGTTAAGCTACTGCTTGTTAATGACTCAAAATGGTGCTCAGCTTTTCTGTTTTCTGTTTTTCCTATTGTCTCCCCATTTCAGCTGGAAAGCCCTGGCTTGAGCGCCAGTGAAAAACCCATGGTTAGGACGGAGCTTTGGGAGGCATGTGGGGTGAGGAGAGGAAGACAGAGGCACTGCTGCTCTTCCATGAGGCAACACAAGGGGCTGAGGAAGAGCAGCAACATCCCCAAGCCTCAGTGCATTGAGCTGCTAGGTCAGCTGCTCCGTTTTTAAAGCTGCTGCTTTTAAACTGGGAAGCAATTTGGTCTACATTGTCTGATTTAAACATATAGATAGACTGTGTTCATTTCCTAACTGACTGCATCACCGCTTTATGCAGACCTTACTGTGTACATCTATTCTATGACAAATGAAAGTATAACCAGGTAACACCATAGCATACAGAAATAAACCGAATACACGAGCTTTTAACCTTAAATGCTTGTTCAATTTACAGGCAGTTATTTCCAAGGGAAAAAAAATGGTGGCTGTGTTTGATTCCCGTCAGAATCCTTGGGAAAAAAAGAAACAAAACAGAGCAACTCGCTGCAGTACTCAAACAGATAATCAAATGGCTAATGAAGGCCACACACATGTAAGGCATTGTTTTGTTCTGATCTTAGCTACAGGTTGCAAGACATTTTTCACTCAGCTTCTGAATGTTAGGAAAAATCAAAGTAGTTGTAAATGTACTGAACTACAGTAGTGTAAGTTCGTCACCAGACTCATAAATCTGTCATTAAAGTTTACAGTGTCATTTCAGAACACCTGAATTTGACCTAGTCATTGAAGTTGAACCTGTGCCAATGGGTGAAAGCAGATACATTGAAAAATTGTCCAGCATTTATGATAGATACTGGTATTTCAGACCAGACTCCCAGATGATGAATTATATCCTTAACAAGCATACATGACAAAGCTAAATTTAGAAGTAGAATCTGAAATGGTTGCCAGGTTTTTAACTGAAGGTCATTTATAGTGGGATTTTTTCCCCTATGAAAAGAATATGCATATATAAATGCACAAAATATGTAGATTTAGCTACAAAATACCTCAAATACTAGCCATATGAATTAGAGTTTTGCCTTTTGCTGTCTTTTTAAAGATTCTTTCTTGCATTATATGAATACTGTTTAATTTATTGCAAGTCACCTGTAGATTGCAGTATCAGATTTATTCAATTAATGTCTGTCAAATTCGATCTATTATTCAATAATAGCAAAAAATAAAGCATCTTTTTAAACAAGTGATTAATAACTGTGTATGTTTTCTTGACATTTTGTTGGTTTAGTCTTCTGTATAACTCTATAGTCCTTTCTTTTCCACTTAAGAATTATTAAGGTGTCATGTGAGGACTTACAAAGCTGTGGTAGATTTAAAAGGATTAAACTGTGATATGGAGTTAATCACTACTAGTGAAAAAGCAAAACATGGCTGGATGGCCACAGATGTAATGATGTGTTCTGAAGCTTGATAAATATTGTATCACACTGCAATTTAAGGTGCTCAAGGGCTCCGCAATTTTAATTGCATTTTAATGATGGCAACTCAGTTCAATTATGTACTATACCTCTGTCAAAGAAAAGCACTTCAGTCTGTAAAATGGCACATCTCACCTGCAAGGTTGCTGCAATATTTGGGGTATGCCCTAAATCCTTTTGTCATCAGTCTTGAATACAAAGAACTGCAACCCAATTTTTCTGTATCAGAGAAAATGATAAAAGAATGTAATTAAATATATAAACAGGAGTAGAATCAGAGGAAATAAATAATTAGAATGACAAAATAATGGAAGATAGTGTTTGCACGGAAATGAGTGAATGTGGCATGCGACCCAGAAAACTTTATTTCACTTTCAGAAGCTCTTACAAACACAAATATTTGTGCTTGTCCAGAAGCGCAGGACCTTCTGCACTTCACTTTGAGGGTGAAATTCTGTTTGCTTCTCATAGGCAAGACGTCCTGCCAGATGATCGAAACACTCTCTTGTGGCCTTAAAAATCTCTGATGTATTTTGAAGCTTATGATCACACCATCAGATCAATGATGTGTTATCTTTGTTTCAGAAGAACAATCCGCTATGATCATTACTGCTGCGTTGCTGATCGTTTTAAATTAACATATCACAAACCAATTTAAAAAAAACTTTCATATTATTATCTCTAGAGTTTCAAAATTAAATATGGAAAACAGTCACAAAATGGGTATTCACAAGAAAAAGAAGCCTTTGCCTTCCTAACCAATCCCTCCAATACCTCATGGTGCTTTTCAAATAAATGATTTCATGTAACTGACAACTTCTAAAGGGATTTGAAGGTTATTGCATTCCATTCACTTCCAAGTAGATTGGATACTAAAAATAAAAAGTAATGACTCAGAGCTTACCTTTCCTGACTCTGGAGCTAAAATGGTAAATATTTAATAACTGAAACTCTCTTTTCTCAAGTTTTGTTCTTCTTTGTCTTTCTCTATAATAACAAGCAAAATGAATTTCTAAGTATATAGGTGTAGTGATAACACACTCAAGGCTAGTCCTGTTTCCACAGGACAAATATAAGACACTTTCCTGCAAAAGCATATGAGGGCTTTTACTCACAATATGAGCCCCAATAAAGAGAGTGAGATTGTAATTGAAGATTTACTATTCACTTTCCACCAAAGGGTGAAAAAATAATCATCTATCATCTTTGTCTTCAGTGAGATGACTAGATAAACTGAAAATAAACCATCTTATTAATATATTTTACTAAATGTCTTGATATCACTGGAACATTGCAAACACTATATATGCATAATAAAAATAATTACAAATATATGTATATTCATGCATATATATATATGTAAGAATCATTCGTGTGCTCTTGAAAGTAGCATGCACAAAACAGCATTTATACTTTAGTCCCCTTTTTAAATGGGGAAGAAAGAAAAGCCATACATTTGACAATCTTTTAGTTCTTTTCAATGTCTGAATAACTGAATATAATTAGTTTCTAATTCTGATTGTTAAAAGACATCCACCTAAAAAAAAAAGTAAAATTGAAAAGAAACTGCTATGAGGAAACAGACAATACTTTGTGTGTTACTCAGTGAAGAAGATCTTTTTCCTACGAGCCATCATCCCAAGGAGATGCTGTAATTCTTCTGGAGAATCTTTCTCATAATGACAAAATGTATGTGGCTCAAGGTAGGAAATAAAAAAGGATGTGCAAGGAAGAAGAGAACGTGAGCAAATACAGATAAAAATTTACCGAGCTGGAGATTTCATCCCCAACTCCAAGCTGTCAATGGGTTCTGGATCAGATCCCTGATCTTTATTGTTTTGTTGCTTTAATTGTTCTGAAGTGTGTGTTTTTTTCTTTTAAGATAGACAAATATAGTTTTGCAAGAGCTAGCCATCATAGAAACACTAGGAAAGGGCCTGCAGATACTTTTTTAATTGATCCTAGCATCCTCATGCCAAAATCAAATGACCACACCACGCAGACTGCCACTTCAGCAGGAGACGACTAGCTCACAGGTGATCTCAATACAGCCACCCCGGGTTCAGTTTACCTGTCCTTCCTGTAGCAACACACTCCAACATGAGGCCTTAGCACAGCAATCACACTGGGATTGTTTGCTGAGCACATGCCACAGGCCTCCCATTCCTCTTTTAATCCAACTTGCTGTTCTAAACAAAATCAAACAAACTGCGTGCACCTTGAAGAGCCTTCCATGCTGCAACCGAAACTGTTTGTTTGTTTGTTTCTGCTCCGTGACTGCTGCGGGAAGAAGTTATCATTGTCCTTTTGCTCTGCAAAGGACAAAAAAAATGTTTCCTGCTAGGAGCAGCAAGGCACAGATGTCCCGCTTACCCATACCAGCTAATAGAACATGGCAGTAGCAAAAGATAGCATGAAGCCCATTAGCGTGTCTACATGACAGCTATGTTGCATTCTGCAGATAACTTTAAATTACTTCATATGACTCCTGCTGTCTGACCGGAAAGGGCATCATGAAGCCCAGCATGGCATGCAAAACTCACCTTGGAACAGATAACAACGGCTACCCCCCAATGCTGAGCCCCTGAAGCTAAATTGCCAGTGTTACCTACCTTAAAGCTCAAGAATATCTGCACTCACTGGCAGTTCATATTGCTTAAATATGCATTAGGTATCATGCAACTGCTATGTTCCTCAGATCATTTGAGGTTTTGCTCAAGTACAATATAACCAGAATTGTAATGATAACTCTGTATCTAAGTCAGCAAAATTCATGCAGATTCAGTGGTAGATTTGGGATTGAGTTCCACAACAGATATAAAAGACCAGAGAGATCTGGATTTCCTCAAGTTTCACAGATGTTTGCATCCAATAGGGGTTGGTTTGGCTTGAGAATATTTCTAGTTCAAATCTAATGTACTTCTTGGAAAAAATTTGGACTTCAGAAATATAGTTTTTCCATCAGCTGCACTTCATCTTTTTTTTTTTTTTAAGCTTTCCAATCTTTATTCAGTTGCAAAGTACATGAATAAACTCTTCATAACAGGGTAAAATATTAAAAGTACCTTTTTACCATGTATCTTGGAAGCTTTGGGAGGGATGAGTTTACATATGGACACAGTGAGGCCTAATACTTCTTGAAGATGTAGAGATGAAAGGGCAAAAGGTGCTAACTAGCCAGGTATATTTGGATGGTAGAAGGAAAAAAAAAAGAGGTTTATACATTTTACTACACTCTCCATTTGGGGGACAAAGCGAGAAGGATCGTAAAATGGTGGAAGGACCCAAAAGGAGCTTCTAATGGAATATTTATAACTCCATTTTATCTTCTAAATATTGCTTCTAAATATTACTAATCTGTATTTCTTGGACGAAGGCTAATTTTTAATTTATCTCTCTAGAAGGTTTATGTTACCAAACCTCTCCAAACTGTGTGAAGTATAGTAATATCACTAGTGCTATTACTTTTAGTCTTCCTTTGCAAAAACATTTGGAAACCAATACATGAAAAACAAAGCATCAAAGATACCAAGGGGCACTAATTGCTCCTTCCGTCTGTAGGCACCATACTCAGTCCGTGAGCTGAGCAGAACAGAAGATTTTTCAGTGGAGCTAAAGAAATAGTATTCACGACTCCAGATTACAATCAGTCAGATATCACTTATATTCTATTGGTGTTGATTATGTTTTCTTGTTTACTGCAGTAACTTTTGAATGAGTCTTCTGGATTAGTAGTCATATTTGCCCCTTCATCTCTACATATAGTTGCTACTGTACTGCATGGTACTCTATGTTAGGCTTCATTGTGTGTGTGTGAAATGAGGAGAAGAAAAAAAAATTACAAATTACACAGGAAATCAAAAGCAGAACCAGGAGAGAACCCAATCTCCTCCCAGTCCCTGCCCTCACCCCAACAGTTCCCCATTTTTCCTGTCCCCTGGACCAACTTGCAATAAGCTGGGAAATTGCATGAATGCTATAGTGCATTTGTTCATAGTGTCTTACCAAGAATTTAATCTCACAACATTGCACGCTACCATCACAACTGTGTCATTGCAATTTAATGTGCATTTTGTTGATACGCTCTATATCTCATTAAAGTCTCATCTCCTTAGCCAATACCATATGCTACTCATCTGTAACAAAGCTCTTAAACATAATGAAAAAGGTATAGTCACAAATGAGAAAGCAACTCTCTGCCAATGATACTACAGGTATTCAAATTCTGTAACACCAGAGAAAGAAAAGATACTGCAGGTGTAATCATTTTAAGATTTCTAGCATCATTAACCTACAGGGAAAAAAAATGTGGGGCTTGGAGGTGCTAGTTCTGTCACTTTTGAAGCTCTCAGTTCCATTACAAAATTCTCCAATCACTGACAATACCATGTCAATGCGCCAGAGAAAGATTGATTTCCAGATTTTTTTTTAACTAAGATTAAAGCTATTGATATGTTTTGTTGGACACTCCTGTGTTTTCAAAAATATTGAAAGTTTAAATAAAATATTTTGAAAGTATTCTGAGAAGGTCAAACCTTATTTAATGCTGTTTAGCTTTTCCCCAGATTTTTTTTGTTGTTATTTTGATCCATGAATTTTAGCTTTTTTTCTAACAATATGAAAATATGCAGATTTTATTTATTTTTTCTACTTCATCACGAAATGTAATTAGTATAAAACCAAAATAAAGGAGTTAGTGGTCAGATATGCCAATAGTAGAAAAAGAAGCTAGCCAAATTCTACCTTCAGACACACGATTATACTGACGGCAGGCCAATCTAAAATACAGCTGGATTAGCGAACAAGTCAAGTACAGAAATGACAAGTACAGACAGACCGGTTCAGCTGCTCTTCCTTCTTTTGATTTTTTTATCTTATGATTTCTCTGTTAGATATTCATAACACAATCCTGTGTTTTCTAATCCCAGTCCTGAAGGGACCTCAGTGCAGGTCTGCATCCACTCAGAGATCCACCTGCACCTAAGAAGTGCTATCCAGCACTTCCCATGAAAGTCCGCTCCCAAATAGCTGGTTTGAACACGAGCATCAGAGCAGGGCGATGTGCAACGGGTGCCATGCTGGGGTGCTACCTTGAGCTGGGGCACCATGACAAGAAAGTGAGGAAAACACAGTGACAAGGCCACTGCGGCTGAGCAGTCCATCCAGAATATTTGAATGAGGGCTGATAGGAACACTAGGAATGATACCAGCAATTCATTTCCCCTCCATAAGAAATGAACCGAAGCACAAGGCGTTTACAAGTAACATCACACTCCTGACATTGATATGTTGCCAGCCTGTGCTTCTTATAAGTGCAGAATACATGAATCCCTGTGACTATGACCGCAGAGGTACTAATTCTGCCATAGGACCGTTCAGAGAGCTACCACCTGGGAAGCAAACATCCTAGGTGGAAAGGTCCAGTAATACAAAGGTAATTTTTTACTCCTTTAGTGTTAGCAAATGCTTACTAAAGACATGTATCTAGACTCCAGTCCATCTCTAATTAAATCTAAATTAAATTTCACCAAGCAGAATTACCAGAAGCCAGTTTTTAAAAGACTCCATGATAATTCTGCCTTCCTTATGCTGACTAATTATTCATTAAAGACAAGGATCCATTGAAAAGCAGATTATTTCTCTTGGTAAGTTATTTTACATCACAATATTAAACTATTAGTTTTGTTAGGTTAGACACGTATATGTGTATGTATGTATGCACATTTCAGTTGTATAGAACATAAAATATCTTTTGAATTGTATCACAGTTGCTCACAATAGAAAAGTCATGTATTCAAAATGTTAACCTTTATACATTTCTTTGGTGGCAGCTTCTTAACGCTGTCTTTCAGCAACTGGATCTTTGCCTATCAAAACTCTGTAAATGAGCTGATATCTCCAAATAGTTAATAGACTTACATTAGTCTCTCTTTTTTTTTTTTTCTTCTCTATAAGTGTCACGTTATGCATTCTTTCCACCTGGAAATACATTGCACTGACTAAGATGAACCTTCTTTAAAAGCACAGAATTTAATATGAAGTTTTAATGAATCAATCTTTCTTATTCACTTATTTTTTTTTCTCCTAAGAGGCTGTAGATCTTAGTTTGTTCCTGCCTTCATGTACAGAGATTATTGATTTATTTTATCTCTTTACATATATATATTTGGGTTTTAAAGAACTTAAAGAATCCAAGAAAGTTACTGGGGTTCATATATAAAATTATTTTTCACCTATACCCTTCCTTCCATATTTAAATATAGTATGAAGTAGTCACATATTAGTTGTAGCAGTCATTTAAACTGTCACTTTCAGTAACAAAATATTAACATTTTGTTAATCATTGACAACAAAGTAGTGTCATGAAAACAACACAGCTGTATTTTTACTGAAAATTTTTAGTGAAAATTATGAAAATATCTACATTTTTTCTACATAAAATTTGAAAGTTGACTTTATTATTTATTAAAGTTGATTTTATGTGCCTGAATTCTGTTTCTGAATCATAGAATCATAATGGTCAGAAAAGACCTGCAAAATTGAGTCTAACCGTAAGTCCTTCAACATCCTGCCTGCTAAATCCTGTCCCTAAGTGCCTCATCTACACGTTTCTTGAATGCTGACAGGGATGGTGACTCCACCACTTCCCTGGGCAGCCTGTTCCAGTGCTTCACCACTGTTTCCATGTGGAAATTTTTCCTGACATCTAACCTGAACCTCCCCTAGCCCAACTTGAGGCCATTTCCTCTTGTCCTATGGGTAGTTATGCCCCAAATAAAGTAAAAGGGCTGAAAGACCAGATGGAAAACAAAGTTGTCTAAATGCAATCAATCAGACTGATTTGTGCGATGTGTTGTACTTGCATATTTGATAAAACAGTCAGTTCCTGACACAATAAAAGGTCACTTTCCTCCTTCATTGCTTAAAATTCTCAGTCTTTCTTGCATCCAGTTCTGAATATCTGCCCATTATTTGTCCTGGTTGTTGGGCAACCTGAAGTTCTTAAGCAATACTACATATTAGTCATTAGCATTATTCTGTGTTTATAATGGGAAATGATGAAGAAATATCTATTCCAGATGTCTATACAAAGCGTCATGTGGTGTGCAGATATACTGTGAACTAATACAGCTATTTCTCCTGTATGCTGCTACCTACAGAGAAGAAGCTGATTAATTCCACATCTTTTATTATTATTTATAAACTGGTTCTTAAATAAAGATGCTTACATCTGCCTCTTGCTCCAGATGGTGCAATTTAGCTGCCTGTCTTACTCATGAGTCATTTTCTGTTTTAAACAACTACTCAGCCCAGCAATTGTCTTATCAAGTATTCTCCTTTTCTCTCAATTGAAACCTAAACTGCATTGCTGCTTTAATTCTCTGAACAGGGAGTTTCTTGTCTCGCAGGTCAAAAGTACAAGGAAAAAAATTCACTTAAAAATTCCAGTGCAGCAGTCACAATTGTAAAACTGCCTGATACTGTAGCCATACCCTCAAGTTACCAGAAAAAAAATCAAAAACTTAGTCAGGAAATTCAACCCAAATTCTCATGAGACCTGACAGAGTGCAGATAGTACAGCACAGACCTGCAGCAATTCTATATGGTGTGTGTGTGTGTGTGTATGTTTGTGCCACCACGTGAGCCTCAGTTGCAGCTTAAGTCAAAGTCTTTGATGAATACGGTCATACTGCATCCTTGTCTCAAAATCTGCCTCAGAGAAAGTAGTGATCTGTCTCCACCGGATCCACCATTTGAACCGTTCATGTAGATCTTCAGATATAATTTCTTTATCTGCTGCCATAAGAAGCAGGAACGACTGGAAAATCCTTCTGATGTGTTATATTGGAGTTACAATTTTTCCGTTGGAGTTTTATTAGCTCATAATGCAATATTATACTTAAAAAGTTATAGAATGATTTCTGACTTCATATCTGTAAAATCTTAGTGTTAGAAAACCAAACTCTAAGGCTAAATTTAAAGATTTAAAATTGACAGTTTTTACTTTGCTAACAAAATGAATCTGTAGGGTTTGACTTAACTCTTTCAGTTAAGTAATACAAGGCTAGCTGCTTGAAAACAAAATAAGTAAACTATTTCCAAAACATTATGTTAAATTAAATGGTAATCTCTGGTTCAACAATTTTGGGGAAAAAAATAAATCAATTCACTCTGAAAAAAAAAATTACTCCCAATTTCACTATTTTATGATATGCCATTTCAAAATAGAGTGTGAATTTGAAGGGAAAAATAATTTGAAAGATTAAGCTGAAAATATTTTTTTATTTATTATTTCTAGTTTCAGTCCTCTATCATCTCTCTGTTTTGTTTTCTAAAACCAGATAAGAAACATTTGAAATTACCTGATTTGAAATACTGTTTCTGTACCTAAGGTGATACATCTATTCATTATGAAACCTTGAAAGATTGAAAAGAAAAAAAAAAAAAAAAAAAGGTTTAAAAGCAGAAATGCAAAAAAAATATTATCATACCATTTTGGTATTTAGATAACAATGGGCACCACCATTTTGTGGTCAACATCCAAAATGTTTTACATTTTGCTCCAAATAGGAGCAAACCCAGAAGCAGGACTTGCACCTAAGCAATATGCAAGGCAAAGCTAAGTAGATGTGTTCTGAGTGCTTTTCATATGGTTAAGCATCTAACCTGGACTCCTGAAATGCCCTAGTGCAGATCTGGTAACTCATGTCATCCAAAAAGGACCAGTCCTACTCAGGTCTGCTTTGCTTGAAGAATGAATCCGAGATAAGAGCCATTTTAGGAGGCTCTTCCTAACCTTTTGGCAATCAATGATCTTTTTAATGTATGTAGGTGAGTCACTACAGAAATATAACCTCTGGGGCTGAGCTAGCCCTGCTACCGGCAGACAAAACAGCAGGTAAGAGCACACCCTGTAAGCTTAGAGGCTCTTGGCCACATATGATCTCTTCTGTCCTGCTTTTCTGGAAGACAAGCTTGGATCTCACCAAGTGGCAAGTCGCAAGCCACAGTCCACGGTTGAGACTGCAGCATCATTCGTAGTTAGGGGGTCATTTTTGCCTGCTGAAACTGTCACCTGTGTGACTGAGGCCATAAACTCAGCATACCAATGCCTAAGTCGGTCTATGCAAAGACAGCTCAGATTAAAAGCATGCTCTCCTGGGGCCTTTTCTACAGCTAAAGGACAAAGAGATGTGGGATGAATTGCTTTCTGGAGGGATAAAAGGTACGTTCTGCTTCCTCACGGCGCCTCTCGCATGGCATATGGCACAGATCAGATAGCTGAACTCCTAACTTCAGCTCTCAGGCATCTGAAGACAGATTAGATGAATTGTGGCTGTTTCATGTTCCATTCGTCTTTCAGTAAATAACTGAAAAATATCCTACAGCTAATCTTGGGTCCTTAAGAGCTCTTGAATGGCTTGGTATCCTATTAGAGGGATTTATGTTAATTTGATTTGGTGTGATACCCAGCGTAGAATTAAAGAGGGAAATTCTATACCTTTTTTTTTCCTCCTTTGAGATTGAGGAGTCCTGTTACAAACTCTGGCAAAGCACTTCCCTGTTTTGTTCAATATGTTCACACAACATCATGTCATCATCATTTGACAGATATACAGGTTTTACAAATCTGCTAGACTACTGCTGAATTGTCAGTTTAGGCTCTTTCCTTTAAATCTCAAAGATCCAGTTGTTTAAGCTGAAAAATGATGTCCTTTAGCACTACTTTTTCCAATACTTTTTGACCAAGAGTCCCTACTATTTCATTCTTTCTTGTGCTGCAGTCAGGCAGTGCATGAGACTTACCATCAACAAGTTATCTGAAGATACCATAGAGAAGCAAAATCTTCACAGATACAAATAACCAATTATCTTATGCAGCACAGGGTTGAATAATTCCTTGCTGACCCCTTAGCTGGTAGGTGATGGCCAGGGGCATGGGTTGCATTATCCAGATCATTATTGCAGCTCATATGACTCCCATGTTAATGCCAGCAATTAGTTTGCTCAGATTTTCAATGAGAAATTTTCTATACGAATCTAGCAAACTACATCCTGATCACTTTGTTCCATTCCAAGATAGAAACATAAACAACCTGAATGACCATATATCTATTGATTATGAGCCTGGACAGACTTAACACCCACACAATAATAAGACATGTCCAAATGAGTATTAGGATCCAAGAGAGATCAAGCATGAAGCAATTGTACCTATCAGCCTCATTAGCTAACCCTGGCCATCCTTTATGCTTCGCAAAAATGCTTTCTGCATTTTAAAATATCTTTAATGGGGAAAAAACGTGTTTGGGATCTCAAATTATTCCTTCTATGTGAGGTTTTTCTAATCTATTTCTATGAGAATTGCAACTGGCTGTCCTATATTTCATTAGGGTTGCTTTTCAAATCATCAGAGCCACTCTTCTATAGCACAATACTGTACCAGCTTTATCTTATACAAAATGAGAAGTGCAAAAGAGAAATACCTAGAGACAGCTATTTTTAAAAGTAGCAGTTCAGACTACTTAGATTATAACATTCTTCAGCTGTCTTCCCATACCAGAAGAATCTTTCCATTTATTCATGTCCCCATGAGCCCCCACTATTACCAGCCTTTTCAGTCTTCCACATAGGAAAAACAGGAGTAGTTTGCTACAGTCCTCATGCTTTGATAGCTGAAGAGGCAACAGGCACAGGGAGTTATTCTACATATCTCACAAGCCCATCAGATAGGTTGAAAGGATAACAGCCTTTATTATAGTTAATAAAAGATGGTAATCGTGTTTTTGAAGTTCCAACATTTGACACTTCGTTTTTCATCATATTGAAATGAAAATGAAACTTGTCAAGTGGCTTTACAAGTATTTTATATAAACATTTGAGGGGGCTGTGGAGCCTTTTCTCTTTTGGTCTAGGAACTGTTCATTAGAGGACACACAGTGCTCAGGGTACCGTGTCCTAGGATGCATGAGACTAGGAAACAGAAAGCAGATTTTACTTTGGCTTGTTTTTTGCATCCAGGAATATTTTTAGTCAGAGCAAGAACTTGAGGATGTGCATGTCTTCCAAATCCCAAACCACTCTTATAGTTGCCAGGCTACACATCATTAGAGTCCTTAACTTTCACTGTACCCATTTCAGCTCCTACAAAACAATATACCTTAATGGCACAAAAGGAAGCATTTTTTTTTTTTTAAAAAAAGAGCTGCCTTTAGCAGAATAGGTTCCAAAAGACTGGAAGAACCTAAATACAGTAGAAAATGTTTTTCTGATATTACAGGACTATAAATAGACAGTGGAGTATGAGGAACGATGCCCTAAAACCAGTAGTCTGGTTATTATTTTGGCTGCTATACATGAGAGTATCCCTTCTAGTCTATCTCCATTTGTACAAGATGCCCCATTCCAATACCTGCTTAGGCTTTCCAGTCTGTGATCCTGCCTTCATGACAATTTGAAATAGTATAATTTTTCAGGCCCCTTAAATTGAAATCCTAACTGGCAACTTTAGCTTTCAGTACTCCCTCCACAGACAATTCCAAAGGAAACAGGAGAGAGGACTCTGACAGTGAAATAGAATTAGGACTAAATTGGAGATACTCTGTTACTGAAAAATGAAAACAATCTCACAAAATGCCACAGCACAGAGCAAATGAGGCATGAGAGATTTGGTGGGAAGAATGAAAGGTAATACACCACTGTAATAACTCGGAACAGCTTAAAGACAGCCTGTGAACTGAAAGCACATAACCGTCTTAGCAAACACGAAGTTTGAATGTCAGGAAAGGTCTTACCTATACTCCTTTCGAAAGACAGGCATACTTCATCTTTTAGTGAAAGCCTGATCTCCAACAACGGACTCCAACCTTCAATACAGGACTGCCACTGCCACTGATGATGAAAAGCAAAAAGACTGAATTATTTTGTATATATTTTGGTGCAGAAAAGCAGGTTTTCTCCTTTCATTCTAACTTGGTTTCTTTGATTATCAAAAGCATCAAGATGTCTCTTTCTGAAAAAAGTTTCATTGTTGCTCAGCTGTCTTTACTTAATGCCTAATCACAATAAAAGAACACCCAAAGGTCCACTTACAAGGAAAAACTGCGATGCCTCTCCACACAAGACACTTCACTCATGACTAAAATCACTACAAACAAACAAACAAACAAACAAACCTGTAGTGATTTTAGTTAGTTTGTTTGTTTTTGTTTTGTCACCTCTGACTCTAGCCTCCTACTTGCTACTTTTCCTTTTCTCTCCCAACAACCACCAAATGCTAGCCTGGCCAGACGCAGTATTTTTGAACTGCACAGTATTTTTTGAATATCATTCAAGGGACAAGTAATCCTTTCCCCATATACAAGATCAAATAGACTAAGAAAAGTTTAATAGAGCAGTGTTTTTAAAAAATGGAAAATGTGTCTCATAACCCATAACCCTTGCCTGCCACTGGTTTCTTGACAAGTGAGGAAAAAAGTAGGGCGGCCATCCTGTCACTTGATCTCATGGTGAGGGAGTTATGGAAGGGAACAAGGTCCTGCTCTATTCATGCATTTTATGAATGAGCTTCCAGGGGTAGGCTGAGACAGATCCAGGTAAACACAACATCAGGAACCAGGAATTCAGCTATAGCTGTAAACTGAGGTTAAAGCCTATCCGCTTTTACTTAACTGTACTCTACCTAAATACATCCAATACAAACACATATTTTTATGAGTATCTGAGGCTGTCTTAGGACATTTTAGTAAGCACAGAAATGAAGTCTCAAAATTGATTAGTTTTTATTATTTGTCTTCGTTTACAATATCAGTGTATTTTTTTCTCAGAAAAATTAAGAGAAAGATCACATAAAAAGGTCCTAGCTTGAGTTTTCAATATTTCATGTGCAATTTGTTGTTTCAGTTTGTCTTCAGTTTGTTTACAATTTATTTTCTCTGTAACACAACTTCCCACCTCTAAAATGCCATTTTTCAACATGTATTTCCATACATCACAGGTACACTGCATAGTGAGACTGCTTTCTTTACCTTTCCAATATAATGTGTTCCAGTGCAGGCTCCAAATCCCCAGTCAGGAGAAGCACTTCACGGAAAACCTGGATGAGATATGAAATAAACAAACCAACCAACCATCCAACCAAAACAACAACAACAAAAACGCACCTCCAAAAGGGAAAAAAAAAAAAAATCAAAACAAAAAATCCACCGCTTGACACCTTGAGACATTTAAAATGTTCCACAACTCAAGTGTTGGGTGCTGGAAATAGTAAGGCTTTTAAAAGCCTTGTCTTTGTCTCAGAGTAAGGAGAATAGAGATACTTAAAGGCCATTCAGCCAACACAACTTGTTACATGAAACAAAACAACACCTCCCAAGAATAAAATGTGCAAGAATAGCACATTTCTAGTTTAATTATCAAGATTTGATCAGAATTTAAGTTATTGATAAATTCTACGTAAATAGGAGATTTTAAAGTGGGGAAGTTAGCTCTATTTTTATGACCTAAAATATACTTCCAGACAAAAAAAGGAAAAGTAGATTTTATAACTGATCCTGGCTAAAGCCTTGGCAGATGCAACTAAAGTCTAGTATGAAGAAATATACATAGAAAGTCTTAGTGTGAAGACCTCGAAACAAATTTAATCTGTAGGATCATGTAAGGGAGTTCATAGGAAAAGACAAGAATTCTTATAAATGTTATTGTAAGGATAAATGCATTAGGCTCTATTTGGATTTTTTAAAGTATTTTAAAAGATCTCTCTTTGACAATTATTGATTCTAAGTTATGAACAGGATTGAAGTTTGATCACTGGAGGAAGAGATAAATGAGTAAAACTAAATCTTCTCAAGATAATCTTCTGAAAAGAGAAAGATATTGATGGAATTGTGAAGATGAAAGCTCTAGCAACACAAAATTTGAAATAATTTTTGCATGGCAACTCAAAGTTCCAAAACTGTTTAATAAAGAAAGCCATATCATGATTCATTTTAAAATCTGTCATAACTTCAAATTCGGTGGATTCTATCCAACATTATTTATACCATATGTTATGGTATGAACAAAATGGAAAACAAACATCCTAAATAGTTATTTTGAGGCAAAACTACATTACAAGTTTGTTCCAAGAGTGTTTGGAGTATACTCTTGGATTTTCACCCTTGTGTTTTTCCCCATGTTTGTGTTTCTTCTATAACTCAATTGCAGATCTATAAGTTGGTTAAAGGCTTAGCGCAGACGTCAAGGAAGTCTTTTCGGATTACCTGCAAATACAGAAGGCAAGATATTAATGGCTCCAGGTCTATTAGTAACTATGAGGCAACTAGAAATACAGGAGAGAGAAAGAAGAAAATGAGATAAGTACCTAGTATGACACTAGCAAACAAACAAACACACTGATAATTCTATGCAAAGGCCTGTTTTTTTTTTTCCTGCGTGTTTGTAAATGACATACAATTATATCAGAATATAACTGAATCAAATCATACATTCCCAAAGGGAATAATAAGGCATCAAATCCTGGCCAACTAATCAAGCAAAAGAAAGGTAAAAACATATAATTTTCTACAACTGCCATTCTCATTCTTACAAGCAATAAATTTACATTCTAGCCAGGCAGACTAATGGGTTTCAATACTGAGTTTTTATTTTGACCTCTGGCTTGTCAGAGAATGACTAATAAGCAGACAAACTATGTGTGCAGCCCAAGTCACTTGTTGATATGTTTCCTGTCCATTCCTATCCTGTTTGACATCTACCTTACTTAAAGCTGAAAATCCTGATCCTCTGGAGATTTGATGCATAAATACATTAAAATAGTACAAGAACAATAAACAATATCCTGTAGAAACTATAAAAGATAAATTAATTACTGAAAGGAATTTCTGAGCTGAAAAACAGTACAAGAATTTCACGTATATATTCTCACAATTCATTGAAGAGGTAGAGATAAACTGCAAAGCAAAGAAACAGTGTCCTATACAGCTGATTTACATTCACTTTTTTTTAAACGCTGCCTCAAATGCATGATAAAATTAAAATGAAAGTTGAAATAACACAGCATGAGGCTATCTATGAAATTTAATGCCCTAAAGCAGGTTCAGCATGTCTGAACAAGAACACAATGGGGGAAAAAAGTTAATCTCATTATAAAACTTATGACCATTAAGTTATTTATGTTGCACATGTCTGCTGGAGTTCTTTGCAAAGCTTTAATTATGCAATCTAAGAAAATATTTTTCCATTGAAAATGACTGAGATAACTGGTGATAAGAAATTAAAATGAAATATACGGAAGCCTGTGCATAGCAGCATTAGATGCAATTCAGCTACTGAAATTGGCTTAGTATTGTAAGCAATTAAAAATATAAATTCCAGGAAGTATAACTAGAAAAGCACATCCTGCACCATTTTACATTTAGTAGTATTACACAGGTGAAAAAGAGGAAGGAAGATATAAATGCAATGATGTATATATATCCTTTATTAATTTCTTGTATTTCATTCTTCTCTTTTAGATGTTTCTTTGGTAATAACCACTCTTGAATAAGTATTTAATTTAGAAATATATAGCTCAACTAAAACATTCTCATTAACTCAAATAGTTTTGACCCAAACTTGAGGTGTAAACCCGCTTGCGGTTCAAATAGGCCCTGTTCCTATTCTTTGTATATATCTTGACTTAATTCTGTGTTCTTTATTATAGTCAAAGTTCACCTGCGCTGGTGAGGCAAAAGCCAAACACAACCTCTTTTTTTTTTTTTTTTTTTGCTTTACCTGTCTTTCTTCAAAAAAGTCTGTTAAATTCCTTGTAGCCAGGCTATCTTTTTCACTATTATTGCCAGATAATTGAAGATCTGTGAATATCTCCACCTGAAGCCTTTTAAATTGCTTAAACATTCATTCCTATTTTTCAATGACAACTTGATAAAAAAAATCTTGAATAAAATGAGTAGGATACAGAAGTATGTTTTTCTCTTGAGAAAAAAATATATTTGTAATCAATCCCATTTGTGATTTATTCTATCCCTCTAAAGAAAACTCTTAAATTGACTTCAGAATGTTCATTTATTCCATATGCACTGTGGTCACATAAAGCCTTCCATAGCACATGTACCAAAACATTTCTTATCAGTTTTGATATGTTTATTAACTTTTTAAGGTTCTCTTTAGTTTTGGACAAGAAAATAGCCATAACATAGCACAGCTTACCTAGTAGTTCAGTCTGTCCTAGGACACCATGGGGCAGACAGGAGGAGTCTTAGGCTAGCAAACCTGTACCTGTAACAAAACTTCCCACTTCACAGAGTGGGAAGCTTATTTCATTAAAAGATTTTTGTTTGGATATTTTATATTTTAGAATTAAGAAATAATTTACGATTATTTTAGGGATAAGGACCAGTAGGAAGGCTATTTCACTTTGTCATAAAACATAGAAGGGCCTTACTAAAATGGTCAAACTACAGCTGATAACTCCCCTATACATTAGGAAAGGATGGAGTCTCTCCATAAATATATTTTATTTTATAATAATATATAATAGTATAATAATATTTTATAGCATATAATATAATGTTACATAATATTAGAACATATATATATATACATATAGATTTGATTTGTCAAGGCTTCTTCTTATCAGACATCTCAGTTGTAAAAGAAATGTCAGTTAAATAAATTTTTACCACTCCTAAATATACATTTTGACTTGCACAAAGAATCTATTAAAAGTTTTGCTATACAATAGCATCTGCAAAAAAAGATTATTGTTTATTTTAGCTCTAAATAGACACCTCTATTATTTTAAGTATGGTATGGTGAATGCAATATTTGTGAGAGTGCCCACTGCACCATGTGGCGGGTACATTTGGCAGCTCCATATCTTGGATTCTGTATATCAGTTATCAATTACATCTCTCATGTCAATCTGTTACTTTCTGCGGAAAATTCTCAGGCACCGATATGCCTAACTCCTACTTGTTCATAGTTTTTTACCATATAAACTCCTGTGCTCTAGAATGAGAATGAGAACACAATAGAGACAGACACACACATATATATACACACACATTATATAAGCATATACATACACACACACACTATAACCTCTGTAAAAGCAGCACTACAGATAACTTATTTGGCTTTAAAAGAGTAATTCAGTAATGGTAGATATACTGAATATTGCCCTTGGCAGTCCTAAAAGTCTGGGTTAAACACTTAAAGTGGTACATTTTTTAATCCAAACATTATTAACCAAGTTCTCTTTAACTTTAATGCAATTTATCCGAGTGCTTGCACTAACTTCTGCTCTCAGCATAGACTTTGGATGTAAAAAATGTTAAATATGATCCTTTGAAAATTTTAAGACACTTTATTTATTTTTGCATTATTTACAGTAGATAATCACTATCCAAAGTCTCTCATGTATTGACAGCATTCATGATTATAGGCATATGTATGAAATCAAATATGCCAAGTGTCATGAAAGAGATACAACTATTCTATACAGTTAACTACTGAATTGCAGACAACACCAAAAAATATTGGCAGGTTCTGTATTTCTTTACAGTTGGAGCCTTTTGGTCAGCAAGTTGCTTTCCTTACATCTGACAGACGCATCTCAGTGGTGCCCAACAACTGGACAAGAGGCAGTGGCCACAAAGAGAAGCTCAGGAATTTTGGTCTGAACCTGAGAACTTCTTTACTGTGAGGGTAACTGAGCACTGGAACAGATTTCCCTGGCAGGTTGAGCAGAGCCCTCCTGCAGAGATACTCAGAAGCTGTCTGGACACTCTCCTGTGCCATGAGCTCTAGGTGACCCTGCCTGAGCAGCAGGTTGGACTAGATGCTTTGCCAAGGTCCCTTCCAACCTTAATCACCCTGTGATAAAATTTCATGCAATATAAGTTGTCAAACTGTAAAGCTCTGCTAATTGAAAGTGTAAAATATGGAGTAATCTGAAGACATGGATGAAGAGTAAATAATAGTTTGACAAGAAGGGAAGCTGTATGGACATTTTATTTTTTAAATAAAAATCTAAGATAAAATCTAAGATATAATTTTGTCTTCATTTTGTTTTCATTTAATTCATGTGAAACTAGTGACTGGATTCTCACTAGTATAAATTGCAGCTAAATATAGTCCACAAAAATTACTTTGCTCAAATTTAGACAAAGTGTGCTGGAAAACAATCACAAATTTTCACCTGAGAAAACCTTCCATTTGGCATTTATACCCTCTAGTGAAGTCTGACAACAGAAAGAGCAACCCCAAGGAACATTTTTTTCTTTTTCTACTAGTAATTCATTCTATCACTCTGTCAAAATCCTGGGCTTCCCCTATGCCATGGAAATACCTGGCATTTCCTTCCCCACATACAAAAATACATTAAACTGACTCCACATCTTTTATGATTACACTCCCCACTGGTTAAAAGCTAAAACAAACTGACTTTTAATTGTAGTCTTGAAACTCAGAAATTAAAAGTATAAAAATAGGTGAAACCAGTCATCTATTGCAGAAAGCTGAGGGTAGTTCTAAAGTTCAAGAAGCTTTTCAAAAAGGTAAAATGAATGTAATCTTTATGAGAAATGTCAATTTTATTCTGTGCAACTGCAGTCAAAACATGAGGGTTTCAGCTGGAGCAGCTAAGACCCATATGCTCAGAGAAATAAAAGAAGGAAATAATAATATGGAAAAGGTTAGCATCTTGACATTAAATTATGGTATGTTTTTTTATAATCAGGTATCACTGACTACTATGGCAGGCAATAAACCAAACATGAAAAGAGTCAATTCAGCTGTCAGTCTCCGGTTGTGGTAGAGCTCTGCAGGAAACCTAAATGTGTAGGTCTTTGAACTGAGCTAAATAGCTTTGTGAAATAAGCCCTTTATACTTTCAAGCCTCTCTGATAGAGATAAAAGTATCATATTCAAACCCACTTGTTTTGTTCAATACCATGGAAAACTTTACCTGAAGTTTCAGAGGCTGCCTCCCACCTTTTATGACCACTTTTGCAGGTTTTTTAATTGCACTTTTTTTAATTAAATGTGTGTTTAATTGTATAATTGCAATATAATCCTTAAACCATATACATCATTCTTTATGGGGTGAAGCTTTTTACAGCATTGCAACTACTTTATTTTACACATTAGTACAATAATTATCAGTAATTGTACTGATTTAAACAATCACAGCAATCAGTAAGTGTCAATAAGGTAATATTTTCCAATGCTGCCTAGTAGTTTGGTGGGTTTTTTGTTGTTGGGTTATTTTTATTCGTTTGTTTTCTTTTGTTTTGCTGTTGTTTTGTTTGTTTGTTTGTTTTAAAGTGACAAAACAGATAATGTCAATGCGAGATAAGTACCTAACCACTTTGAAAATTTCAGCTGGTATTTATGAGTATCATAAGATGGTTACATTTCTTAGGAATTTTGAATTGAATTCTATCTGAGGACATTCACATGTAGCTGATTTGCTGTACACTACTATCTCATTTCAGTTCCTGTATAAAGTTGTTCTGTACATAGACATACTTGGTCAAAGTTATACATCTAGATCTCTTGTACATTAAAGAGTTCTTTATCTGTCTACTTGCTGGAAAAATATTACTTATACTGGTGAAACATACCAATACTGTGCTAGAAGTGTAATAACCCCGACAGTATTAGGCTTACTTATAATAATATAATTTTATCCGTAAATGGCATTGACCCATAACCCTATAATTTAAATAACACACAACAATCACACCTGCAGAATCTACCAGTTTTTAGATCTGAAAACAGTTCATATCTTAGCATTAAGCAGCCTTAATTGCATTTGAGACAGAGTACAATTTGGGGTTCACAGGTTTTTCAGAGTTTCTCAGAATTTCCAGAGGAAAAAATATAACTTTAGCTGATACAAGGCTGAAAACTTCTCTTCTAACTGACGAATATAACCTTATCAAATACAGTTAGTGTATTTGTACTGCTCCTACTACAACATAAACTAGGCATCAGACAGAAATATCTTATGGTCTAATATTACATCTACAGTAGGAATTAATTCTGAAATTTCAAAATATCTTCTTAAAGGACTGACATGCATAAGTTCTTAGTATTTTGCTCAAATGATGTTACCATTGGCTTTTGTATAAGACTACTAGTAAGTTCTACTCTTTGTAGAATATATTTTACATTGGGCTTGGCTTGTTCAAAGTTTGAAAAAGTTATCTTCTTTTCTGACTACCAAAATGAATGCCAACTTTTGAAAAACAAAACAGTAGGAGAGATGGGGACAAATATGAGGACAGGCTAAGAGTCAGTTTAACCATTTTTTTTCTAGGTACACTCAGCTATAGAAGAAACTTCATGAAACATCTGCAAAAGAAATATACCTTAATGGCTATTCCAAAATATCAAGTACTTCATTTCAGTCACAGTGCTCTAAAAATAGAACGAATTAAGCATTGGCAATCATGACAAGTAACCCCTATGAATAAGTTACTTTGACAGTATTCTGCCAACATCCAAAAAACGTCCAGATTGGGAAAGCTGCAGGCTGTCTGCTTTGTAGATGACAATTATCTTAAAGAGAACAAAGTCAAAGGCTGCAGCGCACATAAGCCAGAAGTATGACATTGCTGGAGATATCGTATGTATTTTGTGACTGTGAAAGTCAAAGCAGACTGGAGGACAGACATTACAGATAACAACACACAGATATTTTTGGGGAAAGTGTACGCCTTAGCATTTCAAGTAGTATTTATTTACACTTAATAAATTGATAATTCAACTTACTATGCAGATCTATTTTTTTCCATTATAGAGAATCTACTGATTATATGTGTGCGTCCTTTTTTGGTCTCAGATATATGTCAGACTATTGTGGATTATTAGTTTGTACATTTTAGTCAGCAAATCAAAAAAAAAAAAAAAAAAAAAAAAAAAAAAGAGCTTTGCAGGTTGGAAAAAAAACAACACAACACAGAGATTTTAAATCCCTTTATAAGCTGTAGGATGAGAAATATTTTTATGGCAGAAAGTATCATCACCCAAAAGGCCTTTTAGAGCCTTTTTTGAAAGAAAAAAATTAGTCCTAGCAAAAAGAATTAATTGGAATGCTCCAAGCCATTTATGATCATTCGCATTGTACACAGGTGATGATCAACACCCATGGACTGGGAGAGAAAGCTAAGGAGTGAAACAGGAATACGTAGCATCCTACTACTGTCTTTTACTTATTGTCTGAATCAAGAGGAAGATAATCACAAGCTAGACGGTTCACTGTCAAAACTCACATGCATGACCTTCTTGCTGATTATAGTTATGTTAAAAAGGAGAAGAAAATATAATATCCATATTCCAAGAGTAGCCATCAAAGCCAGCTGAAATATCATTAGAATTTTTAGTCTTCTCTAGAAAATAGTATTCACAGTTATGGTGATTTCAGACACATGAACGGCAAATATCTTTCATAAACTTGAAATATTTTGGCTACAGGAATATGATCAGCACTGCTACAAAAATAAGAATTTCCCAAATTCCCTCTCCTTCATTATAGATATTTCTGGACCACCATAACAATGAGAAGCTTCCCTAGAATTAACTGATTTTGTTGGGAAGGCCCTGAAAATAAACTGGAAAGAATTTATTGCATCTTCTGGCAGTCTAAGGAGTGCACAAAATCTATACAAACCAAACATGAAATATGAGCATGCTTAGACTGCAACTGTCATAAAAGTTTCAGAAACCAACTGGGAGGCTTACAGACATCACAATCAGAACAACAAAGAAAAAGCCTTGATCTTCATCATGAGTCTTAAAAGTCTAAGTAAATTAATCCAAGACCAGAGTACCCAGGGGCATTTGGTAGAGAATCTTGAGAAAGCAGAAAGGACAAACAGGCATTTTAAAAGCATTGAATACATTTTTAGTTTTGGAAGTCGTGGGATTAGTCCAAAGAAAACGATATTTTCCTTCACATTATAAACAAGAACAGAAAGTAAAATACAACTTCACCTCTCATATCACAAGTATGACTTAATTATTGAAAAATCTAAGTAAATGCATGCATATAATAAGAATTGTAAGCTAAAAATGTTTTCTTTAGCAACAGAGAATTGTCAACAGGATTTTGGAGATTATTTACTTATCAATAACAACCAAATGTTACCATGGCAACTGTCACATTACAGATGCAGTACTCTGTATAACTTGAGGTTAAATGAACTTTCGTAAGACTCACTTGGTTTAAAATTCCCTTCACTACAATCTCTTAAATTTTAAAACAAGAAGTGAAAAATGTGAATTCTTTTTTATACTTACAAAAGTTTATTTCTGCAAATCCAACACCACAATGAAAACAGACAGTGGGGACACAAATTCATTCTAATGGCTACCTCATTATATGATCTGAAGAATCAAAATTCAGCTGAACATGGTACTAGTGCTGTGCCACTTTCTTCAAGGGTAGTGGTATAAAAAGTCAGTCCTCCAAAAACTAGTGGCACTTAGTGACTCCTTAACCTGCTAAGAAACTGAGGGTCAGCGCCTTTGGTACCTTCTGACCTTGTAAGAGATTTTGAAAGCACAGATACTGCTACTCACATGGCATCAGTAAGATTGAAGGTCACTCCAGCTCTTTTGATGGTGGACCTATCATCTTTTATACAAATGGTCCTTTCTCAGTGACCATACACACTATGACTCCCTTCTTCATGACTCAAAGTTACAGCTGGGATACCGTCTTTAGGTCTTCTTCGTGTATCAATCTCTCTGACAGCAATTTTCCTGGATCACACTTTCAGTTATTTTGCTTTAATTCTCTAAGTTCTTCATGCAAAGTTCTGATCAAGGCTCATGGAGTCAAATTCAGTCTGTGCAGCTTTCTGCTGTTGCCTCACACAGGTTACTGCTACCTCCACCTCAGTCCTCTGCTGACAATATGAGCCTTCAGTTTCTGTCTGAAGATTTGAAAATATATATATATGAGCATTACATATACAGTATATATATAATTAATTACATATGAAGTATGAGGAATACATAACTTGAAAAATTCACAGAATAGATAATATGCAGGTTAAAAACTATTCATAAAAAATAAAATAAAAAAAACACACTTCGATACTAGGTTTATAACTGAAGACTGTCTGAATTAACATCCAAACAAAAGAAAAACAGCTCCGAGAAGTATGCAAAATGAAAGAAGAGAAAAATCAATGATAAAAAAAAACAGTGTGCATGGTTCTGGAAACAGAATTGGACAGTAGAATCATCTGGCTGAATTTAAATGTTATTTTTGATCTGCATTGAAGAATGTGCTTGGTGATAAAGGTTAGATATGACTTTTTATAGTAAGTGTTCTGTCACATAGTGAGATTTATATGCTAATTACTTTACAAGACTGTAGTCAGTCCATCTTACAAACAATTAGTTAAGAGATTTTCTTAGCCTAGCATTTGATATGAGTGCAATAATTTCTAGCTTTTCTTCTTCCTGTCCTTTTCATTTCTTCCACTGCCCATTAACAGCCTAAGAATAAAACCCAAAAGGTATAAACATCCCTATTTCTTAAATGACACTAAAGAACTCAGCCTGCCAGACTTATGCAGACTCGGTCTCCAAAACAAGTTATCACTGTTGTTTCTCAGACTACAGTAGATATTTGATGCATGCTTGTATGTACAATTTGTGCAGATATCAGTATAAAATTTATGTTGCTAATAAAGAAAAAAACAGATCCTATACTTTGTGTAAACCTGAGAGATGTGAAGAAGAGCATTGCATTCTCTGACTCCTGTTCTTTGAGCTAAATTAATTTCCACTGGTTTATCATCAATGGTTCATTCACATTTCAAAGTTACAAAGCCTTCATTTTAAAGGTATTGCACAGTATGTTCTGTACAACAGCTGTTGGCATTATTTGAAGAGGAAAACATTTCTGAAAACACATATAAGACATCAGGAAATAAACTCACAGAAGCAATTGCTTTAGGCTGAAACCTGACACAAGAAAACAAACTGATCCACACTAAAACAAATCTAAGAGGCATTTCTCTCAGGACAAATCTGGCCCCACGTCTTAATATGAGAAAAAGAATTACTTAACTGAAAAATTAAATACAGACCCTGAGAGAACATACCAAGTAAACACACAGATACCATGTGATGACCTCTTTTGCCAAGACAGGTTCAAAAGAAGCATGCAGGTTGTTGATCCTGTGACCAAAAATTAAGCACAAAGTATTGCTAATCTTCCATATTCAAGGCTCCAATTTAGTTGTGTTCACAACTGGCTTTAGCATCATGAGAAGCACAAACACACATACCAGATGCTTTAAAAATGGATTGTTCTAATCAAGAGAAAAATAAAAGCAAAAAACAAACAAACAAAACAAACAAACCAACCACCTCCACCTAAAAAAAGAGAGAGAAAGAAGAGAATCAAAAAAATACAAAATGTGAACACCTTTTAAAAGTTATTGATAATTGTTCGAAAAAAAATTGGGGGTGAAATACAAAAATAAAATCTGGTCATGTTTGCTGGTGCAAGGAACAAAATGAACCATAATTAATTTCTTCATGCATACTAAAAAACTTTCCAGCTACAGTCTCAAGTGTTGTTTGTGGGGTTTTATATAATAATATCCCATTAAAACATGTAGTGAACCTCTGATCATGCTCTTATAGGGTGAAAACCACGCTTTGTGAGTCAGGGCTGGCTACATAACAGAAATTCTAAGTTTAAAGAAGACCTCCTACACATTGAGCATTCACAATAATTCCCCCAAAAGTTCTTAAACTACAATTGGTTTTGAAATAAAAACCGAACAGTATGCAAGTTCTCCATCTAACTGATTCTATGCTAGATTGCTAATATTTACAATGCAACTCACTGTGAAACTTAAAAGGTGCAGGAAATACTTGAGAAAATATTGCTCGCATTTTTAATCGTGCATAGGAAAGCATATGGATTTTGCCTGTGTATTTATATATGCACATACACTTTGCAAGAACTAAATACTGCATCAGAAAAAGATAAGAAAATGCTTCCTTTCAATGCCTTTTTCCTTTCAAAGGGAAAGATTGGTGAGCCAAAACCACTATATCTTGAGATGGATATTGTGCTCTCTCCTTTTGCTAAAGCAAGCTTTTGGATTCCTTATTCCACATGCACACTTTTTACTCTTCATAAAATATTTTAAGCTAGAAACAGCCCCTAAAATCATAACAATCCCTATGGTGTGACAGGCTGTAACACCTCCCTCAGAGCACCGCAATTTGCAGTGTCAACAGTCTTTAAATTAAGAGGTTTAATCTGATTAGAGAAAGATTAACAAAGCACTAATATGACAGAACTAGTCTACCCTCTTAATTAGGGGTAAATTGATATTTTTGTCTTTTCCAAATAGAATCATAGAATCATAGAATCACAGAATGCCTAAGGTTGAAAGGGACCTCTACAGGTCATCTAGTCCAACCCCCCTACACATGCAGGGCCATCTAGAGCACATGGCACAGGGCTGCATCCAAGCGGGTCTTGAGGATCTCCAGAGAAGGAGACGCCACAGCCTCTCTGGGCAGCCTGTTCCAGTGCTCTGTCACCCTCACTGTCAAGAAGTTCTTCCTCAAGTTCCTGTGGAACTTTTTATGCTTCAGTTTGTGGCCATTTCCTCTGGTTCTGTCAGTGACCACCAGTGAAAAGAGGCCAGCTCCATCCTCCTCACTGCAATAGTATTAGAAGTGAACACAAACACACTAAAGAAACAGTCAAGTACACAGAAAACTTTGCACTGCACAGTATTACCACTTCTCACTCTTAGCAAGGCTTTATACAACAACAAAGTAATACTACTTGCACAATCAGGTTACTATATCGACCAAAAAAGGCATACACAGTTAAACTAAAACTTTAAGCACAGGCCAGAGGAAGGAGCAGTACCTGACCCTTATCAGTTTAGGAGTGACTCTTTTGTCATGTTAGAGGTAACATGACAAAAACCATGTGCTCCCTTATCAAAGGTCTTCCTCTCTTTATCTACTGCTTCTGGCAATAACTTACTACTTGCCTGCGCAAAGCCCTGTCCATTGGCTCACCTGCATTATCATAGATCCTGAGCCAACATGTAGCCAAGAACCTATTCCATATATCTCTGGCAGAAAAGGAGTAAATAGGCAGATAGCTCTGAGCAACCACTTCAGAAGTGTAAGGACATCCTCACCCTTTGCACTTGTGGCACTCATTCAAAAGGTTCCCATTGCTGACAAAAAAGCTGTGATACATGGGTGGGACCAGTTGTAGAGCTGCTGGAAGCAATAGGTGGCCTCCTTGAGCTGTGGTACCTAGAATACTTATGTCAATCTAAAAGCTGCAGATAGCAAACACAGTTTCTGTGAGGGAGATATAAGTGCATCCAGTGGTGGTTATGTTCCGGTCTTTGAAGTGGCCAAATAAACAGAATTGTCCAACTGGATGGATCAAATGTGTGATCTAGCTGAGTCCTGTTTAGGATTATAAAATTCAAGCAATAAAAGAAGGAAGTAGTTACTAACAATGCCTTCCTGATGGGTCAGATGTAATTTGCCTTATGACATGAATAAAAGCACACGTCTGTGCAACTATGATTTTTAGTCATGTGATTAAATAGAAGACAAACCTTCAACATGATTTTCTATACTTCCTCCAACCCTCCCTCCCCAAGAGGGATGTAAACAGAATGACAGAGATCAGAGCTTATTATTTTGATATTTTTTTCACCATTCTTCATATGTAGCATTATTATACACTTCCTTTTCCATCATTCAAGATAAACTGTAAAAACACAATGAGGGCATGTTTTATTTTAAGCAGAAGGTAAACCTGGAAAGCTGTAAATTTAAAGCTAAACAATTCCATTCTACAAATGAGACTTGTCAGGCCAGAGCTTGAATGATATCACAACTGGCAAGGCCAGTTATTTAGATAGTCCATAGCACATAATTGTGTAGAACCCTAAGGAAGCTTCCACGTAGAAGAGCTATTCATAGGTGGAGAATTCACTTGATTCTTCTCTGACAACAGGTTCCAGCAGTATGACCTCTCCTTACTTTAGCAGTACAAAAATACAAAGTTATTCCATTTAACATGACAAGTATATCAATATAAGTCATGTTTGTGAGCAAAATTAGAGCCTGTGACTTCAGTTCTCATTTTTGCCCCAAATATGCTCTTTTTTTTTTTTTTGTCTTTGTACAAATGTGCACTGTCAAGTGCTCATCTATTACATACTAAAATTCAAAAAAAGACTGTTTCCACCCTGAAATAAAAATAAATCATATATTCTATTCCAGATTTGACAGGCTTGCCTATAAAGAGACATAGAAAATTGGGAGTTGTTTAAGCCACATCCCACGACTCATCTTGCATGCTCAAATGTCAAGCTGTATTCTAAGTGTGAGTCACAGACTGCATTTTTTCAGGGGTATTTTTTTCCAGTTGGATACGTATCCAAACTCAATGCACTTTTACTAAACAGAAAACCATTGTCCTTTCATATAGAACTATACAGGAAAAAATAATTTTAAAAAGAAAAAAAAGAAGAGAAAAAGACGAAAAGCAAGACCCCAATACAAGCAAAGATGAGAAAGAATTATGTTATTTTTAATGACCCTTGCAAAGCATATGCATAGAAACTGAGTCATACACCAGGCACTCCAGTGACAACTCTCATACACAAAGCTAAAAGGTATTTATTTCCCATAAATTTACGGTGGGAGATATGCAGACCATGTAAAATGCGCGCCAATTTTACTTTTCCCTCTTTCCTGGGTACCTTGTTTCTGCCAATTCCTTCTGCCATCCTGCTGTTGCCAAGAAGGTAGGCATAGTTAGTGCATTTACTACAGACACCGACTAGCAGGAGTCAATGTGAAACTATCCTTCCCGTTTCTTGACCTAGTTATGCAGTGCTACAGGAGTGGGAGGGCTCAGCCCAAACTGCCACCTTTTGGGATTTTATCAACTGGTGCAGTTTATAACACACCTGAAGCTGCTCTTGGATATGACCAGTCCAAAACTGGTGTGTAGTCAGCCAGATAATTAAGCAACTCCCTGGGAAGGCCCCACTCCCTCTTCTGGTGTTGTGGGAGGAACATGGGTGCAGCAGAAAATGGAGGCTCATGTTTTCCCTGCTTTTTGGAATACAATCACTGGCAACACTTGAAATCTGTGACTATTCTACCTCATCAGGAAAACTTCAAAAAAAATGATATGGCCACCACAAGAGAATACTTTTATTACACTATCTCCTGAACCCAGCAGTTTTAACTCATTGGTATTCAAGCAATTAAATGCTCGAGCAACTCCTGCAACCCTAGAAGAGAACAGGTGGACTCACAGTCAAGCACAAAGTGAGCAAGGCAAATATCATTCCAGCTTCTGCTCTTTCCCATCTGATAGGCAGTTTGGTCATTCTTTACTGCCCACTTGAGATAGTCACCATTAGAAAAGGAACACTGATGAATCATCTTTACTTCTGGCGATACTGTTGAAAAAGATCAGACAGATCGGCATTTTTTTGCTTCAGCAACTTTAGCCTGAATCCAGGAAACTACTGCTAGAGTAACACTGGCATAAGACAAACGTTTTGACTTCTCTGATGAGTTGAAATCTGGAATTACTTGCCATGGAACGGTATATGTTGGCAGCATCACCGATCTGCATTTTAAAAAGCGACCTTGAAAGTATGTTTTCACAAAAAAAAAGACATTTGTCCTCTAAAGGCTGATATGTATTCTTAAGAAAGAAACAAACAAACAAACAAAAGGAAAGGAAGTTTAATTCATGGATTAAAAGGAAGTTAATAATCATTGACATAACATGAGAATATGCAGTAGCAGAATCTGTAATAGATATATATATTTATAGAACTTTCCCTCTGACTGACTAGATATCTTAAAAGACATAGCTGAAAAGTTCCGGGGAGCTCCTCGTTAGACTGCTACTTCATCAAGTCTTGGTCTTTATCCTTCTCATAGAAGGGAACTCTTGTCCTTTTCTATATTAGCTTGGAACCATCACCCTTTCTCTTCTCATTTTTCCCCTTGCGTACCTTAAGTAAAACAAATGCCTTTTTTAGGTTATATACATTATAATATAGTGAATACATTATATAATGGATGTATCATGTTAATATTATATATCATTAAGGTTATATATATGCTATGGCAGAATATTTTAAGGTAAGCTTTCTTTTTCTCATAAAAGTGGGTACAGGTAAAGGAAAAACAAAACGTGCTTTCCCATACATTAACTTTTCTGCATACCTGTCTGCATGACCATCAGCATGTCTGGTGATCTAACATTCAGTAAATGCTCAGAGTACAGGTCCTTCTAATAGTCTTTTTTGTTTTTTTGTTTGTTTTCAGGATGAAATGCTGTTCAGTATGAAAGTAGTATTTCAGTTAATCTGGTTGTTTGGTTTAAAACAGTCAGGCAACAATTTGAAAACAAGGTAATTGTTAGAAAACATTTCTTGAGAAAGGAGAAATGGAACGTTATTATTAGAATGATTTCAAAAAAATAGTTTAAAACTTTTTCCCCTCCCTCAACTCCCGCTAATAAATTTGAGGTTAGTCCAAGACACGTTTCAGTGAGGAAAAAAAAAGACTTTTTTGCTCTCTGAAATAACAGAAATAGAGGCTAAATAAGAACAAGTTAAAGGGGGAAATTTCTCCATGAAATCAGGCATGGTAAACTGACAGGTATGCTATTGCATACAGATTTTCTAAGCCAACAGGCAAATCCAAACCACCAGTATTTACAAATGTGAACTTCTTGTGCACTTCTCCTATTTGAACTCATTTGCATTCAAGCATCCTCAGAATTCCATGTCTAAATTCTCCATAAGTTAAGTATAAAAAAGCGTTCACTTTCTTTACTCTTATTCTGTAATAATTTCATTGGATTTCCTTTACCTCTTGTATAATAACTAGGGATTGTTCCCTATACCTCTTTTTCTGTATAATTCATGTATTTTTCATGTACTTTTTTTTTTCTCTATAATTCACTTTCATCTCAGAGAGCTGTTTTTCATTATATAGATTCCTAGTCTATATAATCTCTTTTCATGTGGAAGTCATATCATCATTACTGTTTTTAACATACTGTTTCATGCTTTAATGGTCCCGTCCTGAGTTCAGGTGAGTGAAATGTCAGACAGTATTCCAAATCAGGTTGTATTAGAAATATTTATAGTATTATTTCTCTCTCTCTCTCTCCCTCTTTCTCTTTCTCCTCTATGATAGCTTATTTAGATTTAACCAGTGCAATGTCCTTATATATGTAGGCATGTAAGAATACAAACAAAACTGGGAGCATCTACTTCTTAGAATGAGTTGACACTGAGTTTCCTGCCATTGTGTTATTAATTGCTGAGTCCAGAGTTAATCTTTATAGACAGTTTTATATAACCATCCTTATCTTAACAATTCATCCCTTTTTCCAGGTTCAGAAATACCCTAAGTCCCAGGCACATGACTGGTAGCCTCATCAATAAAGAGTTTCTGTTATAAAACCTAACTTGTTAATCAGTTATCAACCAGCAAAGACAGCTTCTAATGGTAATTTCCTGCCTTTCAGAACTTTTTACATAATTAATTAAGCCACCCTGGCTGGATCACCTTTATGTAAATGTGTGTTACCTCGCACATTGGAGGAGAAATGGCTTCTCTTTATAAAAATCCCACTGACTTTCCTTGACTGTATCATATTTATTCATGGGTCTGTTAATTAATTCTCTTTATTTCATAGCTCCTACCAATTTTAATTCTCATGAAAGTCTGATTTACTTGTTTATATTACTAAGGATCATTCTGGATCTCTTTTTAAAGTTACTGACATATCTGCCACTTTTCTGTGCTCAGGTACTGAAGTTGATACAAAGAATATATTTCAAACCACAGTTAGCAGTTCAACAGTTTCATATTCATGGGTGAATGACATCTGGCCCTGGCAATCTATTCGTATTCATTTTTAAAATTTGTTTTAAAACCTTTTTAGCGGGGTTTCATCTCAAGACAGCTCCTCGCCCCCTCCCCTGTAATGAGAGGTTCCTTCTACTGTGGAGCTCCTGATCTGTGACACCAGCTGCCTTGAGCTGTGACAACTATATTATCTATAAATGAAACAGAGGTTTCTAACTCAGCAGAAGCCAGGAGCTGTTGTCGTTCTTGAGGTGCATGATTGGCAAAAGCCCTGCTTTCATAGAAGGCAGCAACTCCCAGGTGCCAAAAGGGTTCCCACCGGTAAAGTCTCACTCCGTATCAGGACCGTCCTGGCAGTTCAAGGACAGTTTCTTCTACTTGTTGTTCATACTGCCTGCAGAGTTATACACCTTCTTGAGGCCATTTGTGTGTATAGAAAGGAAAGGAGTTCATACTTCAATTCTGCTCCAAACTAAGTGAGGTGCTGAAGCTTGCAGAACGAAGCAAAGAGTTCATCAACACTGGGTCTACAAACTGCAGTCACTGCTTGGGCATTTCTCTAAAGGACAACAGAAATAAGCACCAGGAGCTGCAAGCTCCTGCATAGAGACAGTGCACGGATTAGTCCTGATGAAAGCAGTTCATTTCACTTCTGTAGAAACTGAGTTAGAGAAGGATCTGGTGTCTTCCAGAGCAGAGCAATGAAAAGAGGTTAATTAATTGATATCAGCAAGATACCAGCTTGTATCTCCCACTGTGTTTGGAAATACATTCTCACTCCACGCATCCCTGGATTGGGAATGTCTGGATTTTCGTCTTACTGTTCAGGCATTCATCATGTCCATTGCAAAAAACAAAAGCAGAGTCCACTATTGTGAAAATATGATAAGAGATACAGTATACAGCTTTCACAACCATCAGCAACCCTCTCCTTTATAGCACGGAAAAATCTAGCTTCCTATCAGAACTGTGATGTGTATATGTTCCAATATATGCAAAAACAGAGGGCAGGAAATGATTTAAAATGCCATAAACTTCCTTAGAACAGGTTTTTTGCTGATATGCCTTTCTCCCTGTAGTGCTCCCCATGCTCTTTCCAAAATATTCATTGCCCTGATGATTTCTTCAGGCACTGCTCTTGTACATAAAGATTAGTTCCTCCTATCAGGAAAGAGAAGCAATTCCAAGGGAACAGTTAGTGGAGACACCCATGGGGTCCAAAAATGTATGTAAAAACTGTTTGCTTTTCTCCCCCTGTGCCTGAGGAGATGATTTCAACCTTTATTTTAAATGTGGAATGGCAACTGTTATCCATGCGTTTACAACTTAAAAACCAAATCTTTAATCTCTTATTTTTTCCAGAGCTATAATACATTTTAATTTTATCCATAATCATCTTCCTTATTCCATGCACTCGTATTGTGCCCTTACAACATCACAGGGTCAGATACACAAGGATTCACATAATCATCCATCCTCCAGGCACTTCTGTAGCTCCCATGGCAATTAAAAAAATGCTTCATGTGTCATTTAAAAGGACACATTTAAAGACCCTCCCCTTTGCCCCCCGCAGAATTTGCTCGCAAACACATTCTGTTTCTAGAAAGTCATTCCTTGCAGTTCAGAGTAACTGCTGGCACCTCTAATATATGGCAGCCATTTGGACATAGCTTGCCAGAATACACAGAATTTTTAGCAACTCCAGCAACAGAAACTTCGGGATAAAACCATCCTGTCTTTGGATACATGCTGTTCTGCAGGAGTCTGGCTCAGGAGGCCAGACAAGGCCTCAGACTAAAGGTCATGAGAGTGATGGGCAAGACCATTTCTACAAGTGAAACATAGTTTGTGCCTTGGGTTTCTCATTTTGGAAAAAGGAGGATTCTATTCCTAATTTGTCTACAAGGCAATAATATCTCAATCCTGTGCTAGCATTGTATCGTCTCATTGTGTGAAGGGTCCAATGCTAATTTACGAAATGAATCTTTGAGGGCAACAGACAACTGTTGCAAAAATAATATGTGGTAAATGGTTATCTCTGATGGATTTGAAATGAAAATTGGATGTGAAGAACATTATTTTACTTACCCAGAAGAGCAAGAGTTGTGAGTTACAAGAAAGCCACAAATACAAGTGGCAGAATTCTTGCTCAGGAGTGTTTTAGCTGCTAGGCTAAACAGGCTGCTAGGCTTCTGCCTAGGATTAAATCCTCTCCATGCATTTCACAAACACTTCAAATAGCTCCTGGTGAGAAGAACACAAACCAGATCTCAGACTCCAGGAGACAACTCTCAAGCAGAGATAGATACTTAACTAATCATATCTTCCAAATGCTTATCAAAACTAAGGAATAGTTATTCACCTGTCTTCTCCATTTCACTGTGGTTATGGTATATCTTCAGTAATCTATAAAAAAAGATATCTCAGAAGTTCCACAGCACTAAGGATCTTGCTTTACTGCTCAGTTAAGGAAATTAACAATTATTTCAAACAAACTATTAAGAAAAAAAAATAGCTTTGAGCTAGAAACTATTTTTTCCACACCAAAACTGGAAATGAAAAAAAAAAGATAGATTATTTACATTCAAATTGTAGTTAAATCTTCACATTCCTATTGAAAATATGTGATAAAGTTATATTAGCCATGAAAGAACCAATTTTTCAAAAAAGTATTTCACTTTTTTTCTATTGTAACATCAAGATAATTTCAAAATATTAATTTTAGAAGAAGACAAAAATCAAGATTACTGTTTGGAAGAAAATGTAATAAGAAATATATTTATTTAATATATTAGAAACAGCAAAGAACAATACATGAAGAATCAGGTCATTACTAACCAGAGAATGCAAAATAAAAAGCACTGCTATATAATTGTTTGTTTGACAATTGTAGCCATATTTGGCACCAAAAAAAAAAAAAAAAAGTTTTCACGTCTCATGCATAGTTGTGAGAACAGCAAGTTTAATTCATGGATTAAAAGGAAGTTAATAATCATTGACATAACATGAGAATATACAGTAGCAGAATCTGTAATAGATATATATATTTATAGATATTTCCCTCTGACTGACTAGATATCTTAAAAGACATAGCTGAAAAGTTCCCTGCAAAAAAGGAGATCTCAACTGGAATCAAAGTTCTGAAAATTGAAGAAGGTTTACAGAATTGAAAAATTGCAGATATAATTCTAATATTAGAAAAGTAGGTGTGGGAATCACCTAAAGAGATTACCTGGGTTACTATATGAAGACTGTCTGGATTCAAACCTTAGACAAACTATAAAACACTTGATTAGAGATATTTAAGCATCAACAGCAACAAAAATTGAATATATAAAATATAATTGATGCCAATCTTGAGAAATAGATCTTATTAAATGGAAAGGCACAATGCTATTTTCTCTTTCTAGGCAAGATTACAGGTGTAATTTATAATGCATTTAACTTCTTTTTTTCTTCCATCTTGGGAATTTTTTGGAAAAAAAAATAGGAGAGCATTTTAAATGGAAAAAAAGTTGGATCTCTGACAGGTCTCTAAAAACATATTTGATTCAGTGAGGAATAGTTTGTCTCCCAAAATTATTCAGCAATTTTATCAGCAGTCTAGATGACTGTGAATAAAGTCTGCAGATAGCACAAAGGTTACGGAACAGTAAGAATCATGGAAAACAATTTCATGCTACAGAAAAGTGTGGACTGACTAGTTAGAATGCTGTCGAAGCAATAGTGTGCATTAATATGGCAAAATACATGGAAGTGGATTCAGTAATAAAGAATGAAGATTCAGTACAGGGCAGTAGGTGTAGACCACGTGAATTAAAGAAAGCCTTGGACTGTTTCAGAGAAAAAGCTCAACAGGAGTGGAACTCTAACGTATAATGATCTGTTTATTTGGATTAATTGGTTCTCAGCTATACAAATTGGGAAGAGGTATGTTATGCTGATCTGGAATTTCTTGGTCAACTGGAGTATATCCTCACTACTTGGGAATTGCCTAGTGTATGCACTTTGAGTCTAGCACTTTTCAATAGTTTTGTAATGTACCACTACTTATAAACAAGGTTGTATCTTCATAATATATATGCATAATCTATGTTTTCAGAAAGCACTGTGATTGCTCTGCATCTATTACATATTCACAGCATCTCACAACCAGTAGACAGTAGGTCAGGATAAGAAAGGAAATTAGAATAACCTTTTTGCCTCTGAGGAACTTGCCTGCAGGTGGTGGTGGGGACTTCCCAGAAGGGTCCCCCCAGTGACTGCGAGTGAGGAAACCACACTATAAGTTTGATACAATTAGTTTTCCAAAGAGAAGAATAAGAATGAACTCTGCCAATGTAGTTAGAGTGCCTGTATGTAAAAGGAACCTGAATATCTACAGTATCAGAATCCACTCACAGCATATAAGTTGATACAGTAAAAAATTCAACAAATTCACTAACAAAATAAGGTGTTATTTTCCAAGTTTTGACTTAATAGCAATTTAGTATGAAAGATGATAGACTCACCATTGCTTGGAATCATTAAAATAGGGTTCACTTTCATCTATCTTCTGTATGTATTTGAGCAAGTCCAGACTAGTGGGAATTTTACTGCCTTAAATAATTTAGCTATCATGAGCTGTAACTGTTCAGTGTAGTAGGACCAAATTCAGAACTTTTCTGATTAAAAAATTAAAAAAGTCCCATATGTGCATTTAGCATCAATTTCTTTGTTTTATGTTAACTATTTGCAGTATCCTAAGCACCTAAGCACCTAAGCCAAAACTGAATTTAGTGCTAAAGACACACTGAAATTGACCCAATAGTTCTCATTAGGAATTTTCATTTTTATGATCACAATATTACCCAAACTGTGGAATGCAAAGCAAATCCTCTCAAAACTGACGAGTAAAAACGTGGACTGGTATTCAAACAAGGCACTGCTCAAAACAATGAACTGGTTCTTTCATTGTAATAAATCAATATCTCCTCATTGGAGATGAAGTCTTTTGGATTTATTGGTGTGCAGCACCTTTAAATTGTGAAAAGGCATTTTTCTTGGCTGCAGTACATCTTAATCCTCATAAAAAAAAAATCAGTAAAACATTGAGAAAGGTTACTTAATACTTTGTCAAAGAAAATGCATCTCTGCAAATCAGAGTCAGCGCAGCTATGTCTCAGGTGATACTAGTGTTGCTAAGGTAACTACTAATTTCTACTCTAGAGTAAATAGTTGCATAAAACTGACAGCTTATTCAATTTTATGTGTTAGACTCCAGGGCAGAGCATGTCTGCTGTTTTCTCCTGTGATATTGACCCCAGCTCAGGTTGTGCACCCCTTGGCTCCTTAAAATCAGAGGCCACCTTTATTGCCTGCCAAAAAAGCTATCAAGGTAACAGACAGTAAATCTGATCCTTCTGGTCTGCCAGCTTTTCGTACCCTTTAGTTTTTGTTTTATGTCCGGTTATGAGTCAAATTTCTTGACTCACATACTGAAATATAGAAACAACATCTCTAAAATATCATGTAGTTGGTTTCTAAGTAAAGTTACTCAGCTGCTACCAACCCAGTTTTCCCACTTACTTTCAACTTCTCTAAGAAGTAAGCCCACTTGTCTTTTACACTTTTTGAAATCAGCAATGGACAGTTGTTGGTAACCTGTTGAAAACATGCAGCAGTCCTTAAATGTTTATTGGAATGCCTTTAAAACTATCATTTCAAGTGTAAAGTGTTTAGTGGCAAGAGCAAATTAAATTATTTCTTTCCCTGTCTTCTGGTGCACTTTGCTTTCAACTGTGCTAGCATAATCATTTGCTAGCCTAACTCTGATTGGGATTCATTCTTAATAAATAAATAAATAATAAAAAAGCACAGTTGCATTATCTTTATTAGTCCAATTCAGCTCCTTGATTGGGCTGAAAGAATTGCCCTACAAACAGACATCCTGCCACAACTGAGCACGTCTTTGCACATGGCAGTAGATATGGGGAAAGAAGAGATGAAGAGCAATGAAAATAAAATACCAAAAATTGAATTTTACTAGGCACACAGTTAGTATCCAAAAACCTCAATATATAGTTTGAATTCAACATTTTCCATTTTTTTCCTCTTGTTAAGAAGATGTTAGACTCTAGCTTTCATATTTAGTTCTCATCACAGTTTTTGGTTATGTGATATGAAATCCAGAAAGCATACTTAGAATGCACAGTTCTGATTTGTGTGTGTAGATAAAATTTAAACATGCCCTCCTTGTTTCATTGAGTAACTGGTAAAGTGACTTAAGAAGACACAACCTACTAAAGAAATGACAATCTGCAGTCCTGTTGTTAGGACTGAAAATAAATGCCAAATAATCATTGCCCTGTTGCTGCTACACGCAATAACTTTTGCATATGATCATTTTATGTTATAAGAGGTTTAAACTTACTTGAAAATATAATTAAAAAGGAAAAAAAGATGAAAATATATAAAAAAATCTGAGAGACAATAAAACAGACTTCACAAATGTCAAAAAGTGTTGCAAAAAAAAAGTATTTATCAGATGTTTATCAGAAGGCCATACATTTCCACACATTATGATTCCTAGAAGAAAAAATAAAAAAAAATGTTTGTTTTATTTTAAATTCAACTAGTATAAGAAACATAATTTTCGGAGTACTTTATGGAAGGCAACTGGCCCAATATTCTTGAATTTCATATAAATTTTTAACAAAACTGGGTGAAATGATAGACTGAAAGATATTTAAAGTAGCTATTTATATGCTCATGCCTATACTATCATCATATTTATGCTTCTATATCAAGAACAAAAGAATGAAAGACTAAAGATATGGTAAGGGTGACTTGCCTGATGTCCCATTTTCCCTGAAACAAAGAACTTAGGAGTGTGTCATGCTGAAGAAAGTATTTTTTTGTCATCCCACAGTCCCATAGTCATCTTTAAATTAGAGCAGCGAAAATGTAAGATAGAAAAAAAAATCATGAAATCCATAAAAGGTTTAAGTTATAGGTATGCAAATTATTGCTCTCAAAGAGGCAAATTTACCAACCCAATATATGGCATCAATGATTCAATGTAACACTTTTGTATTTCTAAGAAAGTATCCCTCTCTGAAGGAAAATGGCTAAGCAAACCAACTTTAGTTTGCTCAGTGTTCAGAAACTGCTGAGGTCCGTGAAACAATTAAGAACTCCAGCAAGCTCACAGAACACCTGAGGGCACTGATGCTTGTTTGCACAGCTCTGATGCTCTCTCTTTTTTTTTTCTTATTTGTGTTTAGTCTTTGAAATCTAAAACAGTAATAGTGATGATTTTAAGAAGTGGACAAATATCCTTAACAAACTGAACACTTTCATATACATTTATGGAAAATTGTCAGGTTATCAGTCATAACCTGATCTGGATTTGAGGCAGTGGAAGGTTTGGGTTTGCTTTACTACTTTGCTGAGGCATGCAGTGTCCCATATCCATCTTTCTAGCTAGATCTTGAGATTCCTAGCAAGATCCTACAAAATAAACATTCTCCTTTCTATGCCCATTTAACATGTACAGTCTCTGAACAATCTATCAATTTTTCGTCAGTTAAAATCAGCTTTTCCAAAGAAATTTGGAAAATACATCCTATATCATTTATTTATCAAGGCTATATATGACAGAAAAGAAATAAAACAGAATCATTTGCATATTCCTCAGGCTAATGACCATGCTGCCAGAAAGAAAATGGACATGGTCAGATGTTTGCATTGCATAATGAATTCTCTGAAAAGTTGTGCAGATGCAAAGAAATTAGAAAGCGTATACCTATCTCAGACTTCATTTTCTCATGAGAGTCAGGATAGACAGCTAATGATTTTGTACAATATTAATCTATAATACCACAGTATTGGCATAAATGAGAAGTTTTTATTAATACAATAGTTTTGAAATTAGCTTGCTTTGCAAACATACATCAATATTCATGTATTATGGCATACTTCATTAGCTTCTATCTGCTCTCACTTAAGACTATGCTATAGAAAGTTATTTAGGTTTGCCCTAAGTGGACCCTTTTAATGACTTACATTTGCATGTCCATGGAAGTACATAATACTAATCTTACTTCAGAAAGAAGGTAAGACTTTCTCTTACATAAATCCTCAGAAGAGATGTTAGGTTTTTGTAGACCTTTTGGAGGACTCTGAAAATAAGATCAGCTCTAAAAGCTAGCATGCTTTGTCAAGAAGGTCTTTCCAATGAATGTAGCTTTAACCATAAAATACAAAGAGATTAAAAGAAAATATCTGTGAGGAAAATGCATGGTAATTAAACTCAGCAAAGGAAAGAGAGAACTTTCCCATTAACTGAAGTTTAGTCTCTGTGTAAGTAAGTTAGACAAGTTTTACTTTCATCTATGTCCTTTATAAGATACAAAGGAAGGTGCATTTCTTTCTATAGCATCTGATTTCACAATAACCTGGCTAGAAGTAAAGATGATAGCACAGGAAATAAGATACCAAATCATTCACTAGTCTAGGATGGGGTAATTTTGTAGTAATGGGTTAAAGTTCCTGAAGCCATGCTTATCCACCCAGAACAATCTCTGTAATATCTGCAGATACTCTGTGGGCTGATGTTTCAGGTGTGGGCACTGGTTTGAGAACTGGTATCACAAGAGCTAGCAGAGGAAGAACTGCCTTTTGGTGTCTGTGATAACCAAGAGGGTTCTCTGGCATGCAACACGGTATTAGAAAGCAGACCTAAACCTCAGTGGTTCTTGGGGAGTATGTCAAGGCATGAAACAAAATTGTCCGCATGCTCAGAAATATATCCTAAATTCTTTGAAATGACTGAAGTCTTTCCTCTTTCCTCTGAGTTTTCACAGTTTTTTTGATAGTCCAAGTTGGCTATAAAACTCTGACTTGGAGTCAGTTTGGAATTAGGCCAATCAAAAGGCAATCGAGTTGGTCAGACGTGCTTTGGCCTTGGTGAATCCTTGATAACTGTTGACAGTGACCTTTTTGTTTTTCATGTTCCTGGAAATTGCAAGTCAGTAGGCTTTGCTCCACAACCGTCCTTGGCCTAAGGATCCCTAAATCCTTTTACTTGCCTTCATTGAAGGTGCAGATGAAGATCTGCCTTTCTCTAGTTATCAGGAACAATCTTTCAAAGATGACAGAAAGCAGCCCTGCAATGACTTCAGGGAAGTCCCTCTTCACCCTTTGATACATCCCACCTGGTCCCATATCCTGGTGCTTGTCAAGTTTCCTTCGGTGGTCCTCTGATCAGTCAACCTCTAACACAAGTAGGGATTTACTCCCAGAGACTCTGCCACTGGATGTAGGTGGCCTCAGAGACACCCTTGCCACTGTAAAGACTGATCTGAAGAAGGTGCTAAGCATTTTCCCTGTCATGGCAAAGTGCCTACCCCACTCAGGCATAGGTCTATATTTTCCTTAGCCTTCCTTTTGCTCCCTATGTATCTACAGATGCCTTTTTTGTTGTTCTTTTTATCTTTTGCTTACAGCAGTGGAGTTTTGGCTTTTCTAATTCTATCTCTGCATGCCCAGAAAAAGTGTCTATATTCCACCTAGGTCACCTGTTGTCTCTCTCTTTTCATGCCTATGTTTTGCTGAAAGACTGTATTGCTATAGTAAATTATTTCATTTTGTAACTTTCTCTAACAAAATATTTCAATGTATATAACAAATCTTTTTTTCAATATATCTCTTTGCTGTTTATGACTTTATCACAGTTGGATATCCCGTGGCCACTTGTAATTTAGTAAATTAAATCCAACTGTGATCCTACAACATGTATGCAACTATATTTCAGATGTTTTGTTTCTCTGTTCAAATATTTTATCCCAAAAAAACTAGCGTTACAGGTCTAGCTATAAAAAATGAAAGTCTCTAAGATTATTTAAACAGAAATTGAGTAAAAAGATATATCTTGCCAGTGGTAAAATATTAATTTCTTGTTCAGTTCGATCAGGATTTTCTTTTGGTCAACTGTAAAGTGAGGAATTACAGCTCCATAACAGGCATTAACCTGAGGTCTCTCTGCCAAGAAAATTTTCTTCAAAGATCTGGAAAGTGAGCTGTTATGATCAGAAAGATATATTCATAAGTCAGCAGAGAAACTATTATACAGAATGTAAACAAAAATGCACTGTTGAGATATTATTAATGTTTTAAAATTCAAGCCTTCAAAAAATTCAGAAAACACCATTTACAGTTGTTCCAGAAACTCTAAACCTGCATGCCATGTGAGTGCTTTCAGGCTATCTTTAATCCTGTGATTTTCTCTCCCAGCAACACTTGTGACATTCAGAGCACACAATAGACACTTTACTCTTCATAACATCTAGTCAATAGTTGATTTACTTCTGAGGATATGCCTAAGGATTTTTACTATGCACTGTCCAAATCCTGTTCTGATTAGTGCCATACAAGGACTACGTTGAAGAGGAAGGAACAGAAGTGCATTCATCGAAGGACCATTCAATTGCTTTCAAATGTAAGTCTGCAAATACAAATCTTTTTACAATACATGGTCCAAATTACCCATATAAGTGATGCTGGAATAATAATCCTCTCTACATACAGCTTTCCCTTCAGAAAGTGTTTTTTTCCCAGAATATCCACATTTTAATCTCTCAATGGGGAGAAAGCAAACTACAAGTTTGCATAGTGAGGGAAAATTGTAAAAGGACAAAATGGCTTGCCAGACGTCCCTGTTTCTCTGACTCCTCAGCTGCTTTCGGATTCCCCCAGACTTCCTCTCTACACTGATAGTAAAAGTCTGTGCAGCTGTAGGCTCCCCCACCCCGCAGGACTTTTTTTCTTCACTTTTCAGCGTTTCTCTGACGTCCTCCCCAAAACCTTGTCTTCAGGTTTATCTGTTACACTTTCCGCATTCAGACCAGCCAGCATCTCTCCTAGAAAGGATGGACCCTTTATTAGGTTAAAGGAAGTATTTATATCAATGGAAGGAGATTTTTCTCCCTCTTGTCTCTCTTATAATGCCCTGGTTGGGCACCCATTGACTCAGGCTGCTCTTGCACAGAAAAATGACTACAGCACAGCACCTTAGTATGGCCTCAAAATCTAGAAACAAACTGTAAACTCATTAATTTGTGATGAATTCTCAGGTGGTTTCCTAGATGTTTCAAATTTAGCCTGATTTTCCACAGAGTTAACAAAAGATACGAAAATCCCAGATTCTTCTCTTCATCAAAGGCAGATGTCTTATTTTAAATCAGTGAGGTTGCTAGCTGGCTTAAATGTTTTAAGATGAGAAAAGCAAACTTTTTTTTTTTTCTCCAGCTTCATGCTCAGAAAGGTCGAATTCTCCACTTTTCCTTACTTCCAAAGCCCTCAGACTGAAGATGACATGCTGTAAATTTATGTTTGCCATGCATGAGGAGAGTAGTGTGAATAACATGCTGCTGCTTCTGCCTTAGTCTTGCCAGGTAGAAAGCATGTACCACTTCACATTTTGATGTAACTATCTCAGCACTTGCATCCAGCTCCTTCCAGGATGGAAAAAATCAGCTCGAACATTTCAAAGCAGAATAAAAGGTTAGATAAAGGTCAATAGAGAGAGAAAAAAATAAAAGACACTTGTACAGAATTTCAAGAGAACAACAGACAAGAATGAGCATGCCACATATTTGTACAGGTCTCTAGACAAGAAACCTTACATTCATCAGGAGAAACTCATACATTTTTAAGCCAAAGGACTGTGTAAGCTGAAACCCACGATTTTGCCCTTGTTGCTCACTGTTCAAACATTTCTATACAAGTATGATACTCTGGTCAACAGAATCAAAAGTTGACCTCACTGAGGTGGGAATTTTGCCCCTGATATTAAAGAACAGAGAATCTACCTATATACAGGCATAGATTAGATTGAAGATACAGCTTTGTCTAGAACGTGTGATTGTCAGGACAGGAATTCTAGCCTTTGTTGGTGTCTAGATACTGCCTTGCACATTCTGAGTGTCACTTTGGCATAAGTACAGGTGAGTACCACAACAAATAAAGTGTTAATAGCCTAGCATATAACTTAAAATTATATATTTCTTATAACTACAGATATATAAAATATAGTATAGCATAGATATACACAATATAATAGAGCTTATTTGTATGCATGTAAATAGCTATATGCATATATAGTGTGCATATACATATACATATATACACAACTTTTATGTATGTTTTTTATATATATATATGTATGTAAAACTAAATATATGCAGTTACAGACCCAGGCACCACTTTTTCTTTATTAAGGTGCTTTCTCTGTCAAATCTGATAACAATTTTCTCACCCCTTCCTGGTCTCTATGAACAAGACAATTCCTGAACAGTGTGAGAGATGAGTGAATTTCAGCACCTCTCAAGGAAAAAAAAATGCTACTTTAACATAAACCTCTTCTGGAAAGAAGTCTACTTAAATGCTTATAACACAAAGCCTTCTTAGGTCATCTCACTGATAGTGCAGGAGCAATCACTCTTTCTGGTGGCACGAGAGTCATGGTATGTCTCCATGCTATCCAGGAGGGAACTAACAAATGAAATTTCCCCCTGGCCAGCATCACAGATTGCAACAAAACAAAAACATTTTCAGCCACTTGTTCCTTGGATATAACTTGGCAGTTGACCAGCAAGCTACAGTAAGAAGTTCTGATCATCCTAAAGCAACAGACACTAGCTTTCATGCTATGAACAATGATGCTTCGAAGTGCCTCTGCTGCCTCTGTGTTGCTTGGTGCTTGGTTACTTCATTAATTCATACAGGGTCCTTTCATTTTCTGCCTCTCCACCATAAATGAAGACTGCACAATAGAATGATCTGTCCTGAAGAAGGAACATAAGGATTAGAGGGCTGCCAAAAGACAAAATTGTAACTTGTAGTCTTTGAAGAAACGTGAGTGGTATTGTAAAACCGTGTGGACTAAAACTGTGTTTTCATTGGAAAATGGTTTCAAAGGAAAAAAAAAATAGAAGGAAAAAAAAAAAGTGGCAAACAACCCCCAAAACAGATTACTATTTTCTTTTCATATCCATACAGATGCACATACCCCCTTTCCTGGGCACTGAGATTCCTCATCTGAGTTCTTAATTCTATCTCATTATCGAATGAGGAAGGTTACCTGACCTTCATGTACCTTCTTCTCTGTATGGTTATAGCTTTATGAGACAGAAAGGATATGCAATATCATATTCTATGGATTTTCTCTTTCCTAGGCTTGAAGGCAAGCCATAGATAGAAGATGGTTCTAACAACTTCCCGCTGGTTGATCAAGGTGAAGGTATCTGACTAGAGGCTGGCTTTGGCGTAAAACAGTAAGTCAGACTGGAAAGAATTTTATGGGCAAAGAAAAGAAAAAAAAATACTGCCTGCAAATATCTGTTCTCTCTTCACGTGTTGTTTTTTTTCGTATACAGCCTCGTGACATTGATCTAGTGATAATTTATTTATTCCATTCATCCATTCCTGGAAAACATTCCATTTGTTCATTACATCTGGTGAAATAAAGGTTTATCTTATTTTGGTTCATCTAACATTTTAATGCTTTTTAGATTTACATTTTAGATTTAGATTTTAGATTGACAATATTGAAACATCGAACCTCATTTCTACTAAAAATGTTTTTATACCAAATTTAAAACCCTGTAATGAAAATTTCTATAAATAAGATGTGAAGCTAGGTTACAAATTCATTTGTGATTAAAATAAAGGGTGAATACCTCCTTTACAAATTTTAAAACATTTATCTGCCAGTTCATAGAAACTAGCGGTTAACTCCTTTCTGATTGTGTAATGCAAATATTGACTTGTTCACAGGAGTTTCTTTCTTTGAAATTTGATGTGTGTCTGACATATCCTGTCTGCTCTGGCTTAATAATAAACTTTAACATAATTCCTCCCTGTTCTGCCTCCAAAGTTCTGGATTGTTGGAGTTTACAGTAGAATTAGCATTGCAGATCTTAGAAAGTCTCTCTCTCTCTCTCTCTCTCAACTGTTCTCTATTAAATAACTTTTTTTTTTCCCTAAATGGTATCATAAAACCATCATAGAGTATCTGATGATAAGATCTTTGTGGCCAGTTAGTAGTAGGTTGCATTAATTATCAAATTATTATTAATTATCAAAAAGAAAAGAAAAATCAACATATATTGAATAATAGCACCATAGGGAATTACTGCCTTTAAGTATTTTCAGGATTGGATTACTGTATTTTTGTAATTATTAAAATAAAATTGTTGATGGACGAGAAAAATCAAAACATATATCATATTTGGGAAACCACATTGTTCGTGATTTATAAGGATCAGTTCACAGAACACTTTGAATAGATGATGGACAACTGCAGTCAGATTTTTTTCCCCACAGTTTTGATACTTCTGAGCTTCCAGAATTTATAAACCCTCTTTTGTCATACCTTTGCTATATTCCATAAATGTTGAACACATATTGTTATATTGTATTTCTTTTTTCTTCCTCATCTACTAAGGAAATCTAGCCCATAAACTAAGCTTTATGTGTTTCACGTGTTATTGGACCAGCACATTTTGTTTGTCTATTATGCTTATTCGGGATCTCTACTGCCCAAAACACCACACTCAAAATTTCCTGCTTAACTGCAGCTAAGATGATTGGAAATATCTTCAAAAAGTTATCATATAAGAAGGCAGCAAGTTATCCTTAATGTTTCCTTTCTATAACTAATAGAATTAATGAATATTTTAGATACTAAATGAACCATTCAATCTGAGGATTCTAGAATTCTTATAACTGCATATTTCTAATGAACATACGAAAGTTAAAGGGAAATAAAACATGATTCCACAGTCTCTTTATAAGAAAAATGGAGTTCTATTCCTGAATTATAGAAACCAAAAACAACAGCCAGTATAAGACTTGCAGAACTCTGGCAGTTTTACTCTTTCCAGTGCCTGGAATTAAATATTTCTAGATTTACAAGGAAGCTCAGTTTATGCTACAGAAGAGCTCTAAAGTTGTAGAAACTATCAGTGGATAAACTTTCTCTTATGTAAGAGGATTAAGAAGACACCAAAGGCACTGGACATATGACTAAATGTGACATGTATGTGACACATATATTGGGCACCCATTGAATAAGTGTCTCATAGAAGCTTTCATGCATGAAGTAGCTAATGCAATGGAAATACAAGCAACATACATATTGCTCGAGAAAAAAGTGAAGATCAGATGGAGTGTAACTGCCTGCCAGAAATGAGGTAGATAGAGCTGACTAGAATCTTATAGGGAATGGGTCCACTGACAAATTTTCATATTTAGACAAAGGATGATTTTCTTTGAAATCTGTTAGAGATGGCTATGCTAGGAGAACAACTAAAAGACATTCTTCTGTATACACTGTTTCTGGTAATATCTTTAATATTAAGAGGAAGACCAAGGCATAACAAGAAAAAAATAGCTTAGAATATTTTAGAATGCTCCATCACTGGAAGATTTATAAAGGAAAAAAAAAAAAAAAAAGGATTAGTTGAAAAGATGGACTCACTTGAGTGTCTAGGTATTGCACTGGCATAAGGATCAAGAGTTTTGAAATAAACCTGAAGATGAACTATTCAAGGTATGCACAGATCAGGTTCTAATAGGAATAGTATTACAATTTGAACAAGAACACTTTGAAGTATTAAAAATATAAAAGGACTCATGAAAATTAAATCTAACACATTTCTAAATTCCTATAAGAAACTACTCAAACAGAGAAACAAAGGCTATTCTTATAAAACTAAAATGTATAATCACTTGATGACGTACCCCTTTCTTACAGGATCACACAGGATCATCTGCTGTCTTCTGACATCATTCATTTAAAACTGCCTCTATGGCTGTGGTACATCTGCCTCCAAGCAGCAGGCAAGATTTTTCCATAACCTACATTTCACTTCACTACATTGCCTTGAGGACAAAAGTCCTAATAAAAGAAGTGCTCCGTTCTTCCTCCTCACACACTTTCCATCATCCTTTTTTCCTCAAGAGGTGCTGAGAAGCCCAAGAGTTATTCCCTGTCTAGACCAATCACTTTTTCCCCAGAGGAAGCTAGTCACTATTTTTGCCCATCACTTTTGTCTTTCTGCAACTGCTCATCAGGCCCCACCAACTAGTATTTCTTCACAGCTGTCTCCCATGTTTCTTTCCTATACTCACAGGCCCATTAACATGTTTCATTGGTTAGTTTCCTGTTTTTGTGCCTTCATCTCCTCCTATTCGTCTGTTTATGGAAATTCTTTCTGCAGCAAGTGACTGTGCCATTCCACATACCAGGTGCTTCAATATATGCGCACATATTATATTAAAACTATTAGTAAAAGTCTTATTACAAAGGTACCATTCACCTAGGGCACGAGGTGGATCGCAGCTTTGTAACTCTTTAGATGAAGTCAAGAAAAAAAAAAGTTGCATTTCCTCAACCCACATTGATCATTCCTAACCGCCACTAGAAATGCATAGTTTCTAAGGAAAAGCAGAAAAAAATGTTTCCTTCCATTGTTAGCCTATCTTTATAATGCTGCACTGAATGCTCAGGAGCAAAATACTCCTACTCCTGCTAGATTTTGAATATTACTCATGAATGTTAGTTCCTAAGCCATGACCCTTCCATCTCTGCACTTACTATGCTTGTAAAACCAGGAGGTGTTAGCTGTATCTTTCCTCCTCCCTCCCTCCATTTGCTTCCTCTCTCTCACACATGTAGGCTTGCACATCTAAAATGACTCCACATACAGTTTTGGAAGACATCTCCCTTGATTTACAAATCCTCTTAGTAGGAGGTATGCAAAAGATAGCAGCGAAGCTGACAGAGGAGAGGGAAAGTAATTGTAATTCTATCAAGTCGCCTAATTCAAGCAAACTACTTCAAACGTTAATAGATTTCCAATGCAATAGCAGCTAATCCTCCACTGTCAATTTATATAGAGGGAGCATCACCTGCGCTGACATGTTTAATGTGCTTTTTGTAGCCAACCACCTCGAGCCACGATCTCGTCAGTTCTTGTTAGGCAAACGGAGGCGCGCCAGGCGAGTCTGTGGACAGGAAACCTCTGGGGAGACCCGGGTGCTGCAGTGCGCTTCCTCACGGAAATGTGCCCGGTCGTTAAAGGGGTCGCCCAGCAGTGGTCCCCACCACCCCGCGCGGCTCCACAGACTTGCCTGGGACAAGGGGAAGTTCGTGCCGTCTCTGCCGCGCACCCGCTCTCCCCTTCTCGGAGCCGGCGGCAGCGGTGCCCAGGGTGACTCACCACAGGGGTGGCCCTCTGCCCTTGGGTCCAGGCCAGGCTAATACCGTAGCAAGTGGCAGGAGACACTCTGCTAACAGAGGTTTCATCCTCAGGATGAGAAGGAAAATGTGATCTGACTCACCGTCATTAAAAATCCCACAGTGCTTTCCACAAACCGGAGTTTAACCCAGGTATCCTGATCATATTCCGATGTGGGTAATTGCATTTTACCTACTTAAATTCCCCTGATGCACCAGCTAAATTCTCCTCTTCACCTTTTAAGCTGAAATCAGTAGCACCTGCAACGCAAAGGTTGCTACTATACACTGCCTTGCTGATGGCTTGTTTTAGCTAAAGGACATTGCTTCCTACATACAGAGCATTTCTAGCTCTTTGCAGAGCATCTTGATGCATGTGAATGGTGCTATATAAATGCACAAAATAATCAGTCAATAGTAACAGAAAAATTCTGCTACATGAAAAGATTTCAAAATAAACAGTGTACTCTCCTTACAGTTCAACTTAAAAAAATCAGACAACACAGCATATACAAATTAATATTTTGGTCAGGTGAAGAAGTAAACATTTCTCTAATATAACTGAGAGCATAGGTATTGATTTCGGAGGAGATAGGGTACTGTAGCCTCTAGCAATTCTATGATTAAATCACTAGCTTCAGCTCTAGCATCAGTGTTTTCTTCTGCTAAAAAAATATTACAGAGAATATCTCCAGGTCCCTATAGACATTCCTTTGAGTAAACTGGCAAAATGTAAATATTTCCCTAAGGGGGTATGATCCAGTGCTAGATTATCTGCCCAGAGTTGATCGTTTTAGTGCTTCTTCAAGAGAAAGTAGTTACTGCCTTTTAGACTTGATTTGTTAAAGCTTTGAATGGAAATATATTAAAAACTGCAAACAGCTTCCCTGACAGGGCTTGCTGAGTATTCTGCAGGCAAACAGAGTCTCTAGTCTCACAAATTCCTACCCAATCCACCAGAAAGTTAATGAAATTCTTCCCACTGCACTTGAACCAAGGCCTCTCTCTTGGAGGTGGGGGCAGGCTCTGAGGAAGATGCAGCAGTCCCACTGTCAGTAGAGGAGGGTTACACGTACTGCAGCAGCAAGCAGCAAAAACTGTGGGATGTTCAGAGCTTTGAAATTCCGCAATGTGCCATCATGGTATATACATCTGTGCCATAATATATGCCACAAATTTGCAGGTTGGAGCCAAAAATTCCCCTAAATCAGTAGATCTGATTAATTTAGAGGAAAACTCTTTTTGAAAAACAAAGAAAAAAAAAAGAACAACCCCCCTACTAGATGTCACAGTAAATAAAAGTCTATTATTTATTATTGATTATTACACTTATAACAGTTAGAACATCCATTTTTTTTTTTTTTTAATTCTCTCTTGGTCCATTTTATCTTAAAATGCAATGAAGAAAAAGTTTTACAAAAAGATCTGTTTAACATCATCTTAGATGCCTCAGATCTTCAGGATACACTTTTAGAATACACTTCAGGATGTACAAATGGATACACTTTCCATTTCAATTAGTAGAATGAAAAAACGGAACATTAAACCTGTTGAATTTTTTATATATATAAATTAAATGTAGGAATGTAAATGACAAGGCCAGAAATGGAGTACTATTGAAATAGCAACCTTAAACAGAATGATCTATTAAAATGGATTAGAGAAGAAATTCTCTAAATATTAATAAAAAAGAGAAGCTAATGGATATTATACTTCTCAGTTTAACGCCACTTATTCCTTATAAATATTTTCTATTTAAGGCCTAATATGTATTAACTATTGATAAAGTCTTTATTAAAATAGTGTAAAATTACAGAGTTACTTCTGAATTACTGAAAATGAAAGCTAAGAGATGACTGAAATTGGCAGGTTTGGCTCTTAAGAAATGAAGACTCTTCAGGAAGCTCCTTGGATGTAGAGACCTACCAAGGTCAATCCTACCCCACCTTAACACGATTTATGCCAAGAGATATTTGGTCATTCAAGGAAAAGAAAAGTTATCTTCTACATTGCAGTGCTACAGTAAATAGACTGTAAAATAAAAAAGTGTACACTATAGGGAGCTTGTGCTACATGAAGACTCATTTCTTAGTAATACTCTTTCATGAAGAAAATTTCATTCATTCATTCCACCTCCCACTCATTACTTCATTCAAGGGGGTAGCTGTAGTTTTCAAATTTGCTTTTATTTTATGCTCCTTATTACTTTTTTTTTCCCTCTCCTTCCTTCCAAATGTGTTTTTATCTCCATGTGACAGTAATACAGTCCTAAAGGACATCTGTTTTGCTAGAGTTTGTTCACTATTTCCATCAATATTTTCAACAAATCTTTTAATGTCAAACCCTCTTATTCAACTCAAGGGTAATTTACTTTGAAAACAATGAAATATTATGTCCACTTTTATTTTATTCAGGGGGTTATTCAGGGGTCATCAGCAACAGTTTTGTTATTTTTCTGAGCTCTAATTATCCACATTTTGTTCTCTTTCAAAACTAATTCTCAGACTGGTTATGCTTAGTCATAAAGATTTCTAGGCGCATCTTATGTCATTAATCAACATGAAAGTATTGGTTCAGAAGAAGCCAATCAGCATGATGGTAGTAATCCTTAAGTCTTGAATTTCCAGAAAACAGTTTTGTTTTTCTTTTTTTTTTTCTCCTTTCTTTCTGAACAGAGTTGTAAGCGGAAGATGAATTGTCTCACTAATTAGCTTTAGCGTGTTCTTGCCTTGCAAACTTTATAGTGCTGTAACATAGCAGATCTTAACAAATGCTTTAAATCACTTCTGCTATTGACCTTGTGCTATCATTAATCATAGGGAAAGGGTTTTTTTTGATGTACATATCAGGGGCTATTCTTGAGTTCTCAGTAATATGAAGATGAAGACAGAAGAGTAATAGCAAATGCAACAGCAGTTTGTTTTTGCTTTTGAAATTTCCTGAACTGTACTTTGCCTTCAGAGCAATAAGCTCTCTGAGCAAATTGTAGTTTTGTAGAAGAGAATTCAGACTTGTAGCTTCAGAAACAGACCTTCCTACTTTGTGTTAGTCATACAAATTTTGTGTTTGCACTTCATAATTACTTAGCAGTCCTCTATTTGTTCTATACTTGCCTAGCTGCATTAAGAGCTAAGGAATAGATCCACATTGCCCTGCCATGCAGGAATGGAGGAGCATTTTGCTTTAATCATTAGGCTGAACAGTATTTTATCTTACTTTGCATTGCTGCATGAATCAGTTCATTTCAGTTTGAGAAAAGCAGATGAGGCTCATCAACTCAGTTCCCATTTCACATGACTTCTCCTCTAGGGAAAGAGTAAGGAAGGAGAAGATATTCGATAGAATTAGCTGTTTGTACTTGCTATGAATAACCGTTTCTTGGTACCTGCCAGCCTCTGTCTGAATGTGCTTGATCTGAACTATGAAGGTAAGAAAGAAACATGATTAGTTTTCTAGAGTAGAATTTCAAATTTAAACAAACTATTTTTTTTGGTTCTTAGACTCTCATCTCCATGGCAACCAGGCATATTAGGAAGAAAAAAAAAAGAAAAAAAAAAAAAGAGATTATGGAATAGACAGAGACTTCTGGGTTATTAGCGTAATGATATTTCCTAAAAGGAAGTCCAGTCCTAAAAAGGCTATTCTTTTTATTTTATTTTTTTTCCTACCTATCTTGGCCTTTTTTTCTAATGTTTTCTTCTTGTTGTCCGGTTTTCATCCCATCTCAGCACAATTAAAACAGAGCTCTCCCTACATCCTTCCCCAAATATCCACACTGTAGTCTGTTTCATGACAACCCAACTGTCCTCCCACTCACTGTTAACACAGCCTGTAATCACTTCTGTGTTGTCCCTTCATTTAATCCCACACATCATCATCTGGACCTTGAAGATTCCTCAGGCACCACATACTTAAGAACTTGAACTGTTTGGAACAAGGGAAAAAACAGGTTTTCACCCAAACCTTCTGTCATGTCTCAGCCTCTGCAGTTACCATCCCTCTGGCCTAAATACCATATGTCTTCACTTCTATTTATTTAAATTTTGCTGCCAAAATGATGTTCTGGCTCATACTTTTCTGCCACCATGTCCCTCACATCTCTCTCTTCACAAATTCTGTCCTGAAAGTAAAGCATCATTTATGGCTTATTTTATATCTGCTATGACCCAGCATTATATACCTGTTACCTTCAGCATTGGTATTGCTGGTGATAAGATGGTAAAAATGACTATTTAAATAAAAATGAGGAAAGCTGCAGCACCATTCCTTATGCATACTACTATATTCCTGCTTCTGTTGTGCTGATAATCAAGATTCAGCTGCGGGTGAGGAACCAATTCTCAGATGCTTTAAGCTGTCTTGCTTCATCAGACCTATGAAAACCTCAGAAGTCTAAGCTAGTTTATGTGTTAACACCATTGACTAAAATACTTTTCAAAATTATTTAACTCCAACCTTATTCTTTCTTAGTCTTCCACTGTGCCTATTGTCTGGTTAAATTTGGGATCAGATTTTGAGTTAGACTGGAAGTTCTTCAGGACAGAACTAGTTTTCTTTTATACTTTTGTATGATAGTTACTGTGATGCAGCCTTAAAGCTTAGATCCATCTGCACGGAAAATCATGATCTCCAACAGGGGAAAAAAGGTGGAATCAGACTAGCATAGCTCATAACAGGTGGATCTCTGTAAGATGCAAAATGCTGGATCATTCATTCTTGGCATTTCCACTGACCAAAGGACAGCTGGCTGTTTTTAATCCGTGCCTTAATTCTTCATGTTTCTCTTTTTCTGCTTTTGCAGATCTGATTTTCTTGCTGAGGGCAAGGACTCATGGCTGGAAAGACAAACTCTTTTAAAGCTTTTAAATCATCTATAAGACAACAGTTAAAAAAATATAAAAAGAAAATAACAGGAATAGTAGATTATAAATAATCAATCTGTTCATAATACTTTACATTCAGGCTTACCTTGTAGCTCTGCAATACTGCTCAATGCTTCCAATATTCAGTGGTGTTTTATACAATTGCATTAGTTATCTATCTGTTCTTCCTTTTTTTTTTTTTTTTTTTAAGTTGAATACATTTGTGTTACTGCACCGTCAGATAGCTAATAAGGTGTTAAAAAAAAGTCATTAGCTTAACCTCAGAAAAATATCATAACTAGTGAACTGTAAAATTCTGAACTCTTTTAAGAATCACCTGGAGTACTGCAAGGCATCTTCCAGCTCCTTAATTCAAAACCTTAAATTGAATATCCTGATATACTTGAATAAGCAAATAATGAGTGTTGCTAATGTAGTTAGCTCACATATGTGGTCACTGTAAAAAGGGCAAGAATGAAGAAGCATATATGACCAAAAAATTGAAAAGATACTCATGAAATTTCAAATGCAAAATGAAAATCTAAAGTGACACATATAAAGAGACTGAAACTATAGAATTGGATTTTCATTTTTGTTCTTCTGTAAAGTTCTAAGGAGTAAAATTCTAGGGAATCTATAGGACTCTGCATAGGTTGCAAGAAAAATAAATTATGTTTGACAATTAGATTTTATGTTCTAATATTATAATAATTATATATATATATACATGCATGTATATATACATATGCATGTATTTTCTAATCTCACACAGAGGTAAATGTTAATCATTTGCAATAGCCCATTGATAAATGTTGAAAATCAGACATGTTAGCAGCAATCATAGTGAGTATGGTCGATTTTAACAGATAAACTTAATGAAAAAAATGCGTAACAAATACAAATCAAGATTCTATGACAGCTTGCTTTCCTTTGTTTAGTATGAACCACTCTGAAAAACCTATAGGGATAGCCAATGTTTAAATGACATAAAGCATTAGTTATAGCTAGCGTTAAAATCTAGAGTAACAATATAATTAAAAACTGTTGAATAGAGAACTAGTAAATAAGAATTGAAATTTTTTAAAAAAATATTGTGGCAAATTTTTCTAGGCTTGCATTAATATTTGGTTGAATTTATACCTGATTTGTACATGATTTTGTAACTCAAACAGTTTCCCTTTCCAATCTCAGTACTATTTATAGCAAATCCTTCTTCATTGCCTTGACTGTCTCAGAAACAGGGAAATAATAGTGATATAAACATCCTTTTACTATAGCAAGCATCTGCCTGCTGTGCAGTTCCTGTACAAAAATGGAAGGCTTTTTCAACTTGTCTTCTGAAATATTCACTGGAAAGAAGGCCAACTGTTTTACTGTTTGCTTGTCCATTTATCACTAAACTCAAATGTAAGTTTGACTTATTCTTCATGCTTCTAACTCATGTTTTCCAGTATTATTTTCTCTATAAATATATTATTTGAATTAATAAAACACTTGCGTAGTGAATTCCAATGAAAACACAACGCAACAAGAAAAAACTTTAGTATACGAAGCAGATTCTCCACAGTTGCCCTACAATAAAGTGATAGCAATTGGTACAAATAGTGGTTTAATTTCATCTTATGTAAAACAGCTTCTTTTTTCTTCTCTTTCCTGGAGTTGCACGCCTTTTCCTTAAACAGAATCACCAATCACCTGATCACCTATATTATCGGACAATAATATAGCTAGTTTTAATACAAATTTCAAAACTTTCATACTACCTTAAAATAAGCTTCTCTTAAAAACCTTAGAGTCTTTCCTGTGTGAATGGAGTTAAACATATATTATTTCTACTTCCACCTTTGGACAGATTCGCCCATAATATTAATTCTGTAATTGTAGTGAAGACACTACAATGTGTCTTCAAAAAAAGGTGCTTCTTTTTAATTCTGCTATTTATGAACACTAGACTGCATCTTAGAATATAGGGGGACATCCCGAGCTGCTGAACTATTCACGTTTTTCCTTTTTGTAAGTTTACCATCAGCTAGGCAATGCAGCTGGATAGGCTGTTCAGTTTCTTGATTCTCCGATGAATTAGAACAACCTATCTCATTTCTGGAAACTGCAATGTTGTCATTGGTATTTGAATAGATGAATATCAGTGTGTTTGGTTTTGACTGTTATTTGTTATACCCAGCTAAGCAACAAGTTTAGCTGAAAAACAAAAAAACCCTTTCTGCTATAAGAATAACAGTTGTTTACCCTAACTGATGAACAGAAATAAATATTTTTACTCTATAATAGCAACTAGCAAGCTGCCACATCAACAGAATGGAAGGAAGGACAGAAGGACGGATGGAAGGAAGGACGGAAGGAAAGAAGAGCCAAGCTTTCATATAGATAGTTGTACTCCATCATCAGCCATTGACTAAAGCCTTCTGGAGTGAGTTTGTTGGGTTTGGATGAGTAAAATGGTCAGAACATCTGTTTAAGGAAAGATTTTAGTTAATAAATAAATAAATATAAACATATACTGGTGCAATTCATCCCATTACAGTCAGTTGAGCATCAAAAATACCTGTTGGAGTTCTTCACAAGACCTAGGCATCTGCACTTGCCACCTAACTTGTGGTATTTCCCTGAAGACTGCAGAACAAAGTACCAGCCTGACTGTATAGAAACAGCCAAAATCCACTTTGCTGTGAACAGTAGGCTTATGAATATTCATTTTGGTGGATCAAACTGTGGCAAATCCAGGGTAAAACTTGGAAGTGACAATATTCATAGTCTCTCTATGTTAGCTGTACTGCTAACAACTAAGGTTGTTGCTATTAGTCACGTTCTATGTCAGCACCCTTTTTTCATTTGATTATAGTTATACCCCATGTCAGATGTTGTCTTGATACTGAACATCTTTTCTTGCTTTCTGTTTATCAATTGACATATTTCTGCAATTTTGTCACCAGAATCATTCTTATATAAGGATATGCAAACTGTTCTCCAACTGAATATCCTCCTATTTCATCAAGTAAAAAGCTACCAAGAAGTCTCAGTTCACAGGTATGGAGTAGCAACTTGTCAGAATCTGAATCATCTCCCGCTGTAGCTACCAATATGCATATTACACTGACAAAGATGTGTATCCATTTTAAAAGTACTTCTGCCCATTCACTAGGGACAATCACTTTAAACCTTGGGATATCAAAGTGTATCCTGGGATAAACCAAAATGAGTTGCTATTTGCACAGAGGAAGGTCCATTTTGGAAACAATATGAACACGCACTGACTTCATGTGCAAAACCAGACTCTTTAATATTTGTTAGCATCTACTACGTAATAAAGATATGCAGATATACAATATTGATGTCTATGAGCAAGTACAAAATATACACACAGCCAATGTGCAAGCATCACATGCATGGATGTATTAGTCCAAAGCATTTAAGGTTTCAGCTCATGCTAGGTTCTAGCACCGAATGTCTGCATTTCGTAATAGCCCAAAGGGTGCAGTGGGTTTTGGTTCGGCACTCAATCCCATGACAAGCTGGAAGGAAGCAAAGAACTATAGCAAATTTGCTATTTTTACCATTGAAAAAGTTGTCCACTGATTTCCTCTGGGACTCCAGGGTAACATAACAGATGAGACAGAGTTATAGTTGGATGTATATGAATTTGCAGATTTAGTAGTGTTTTACTCAAAGAAAAGAAAAAGTTTATCTGTGAGGAACTGAGAGAGAAACAAGCAGTAACAAGATATCTGAATGTGAAAGTCTCCATTATCAGCCCTGTCGGTGTGCTCAAATTACAAGCTTCTACCTAAAAAAAACCAGAACTCTTCTTTAAATCACTTTGAATTGCACATCACATTTAATGACACATTCCATATACATCCAGGAGATGATCTGAAACAAACTGAAGTATGCATTTCAGATGGACACGCACATACAGAAAAGAAGAATAAAGCTAAGGTATAACATTCAAGTAGTATTCTGCCCACAGTTTTCAGAAAATTATGAATCATTATGCATGGGAAATATTTAGCCAGTTGTTGGCTCAGAATATCTCGAGAGTTCTCAATTTTAAAATACCATTTAACAGAGAAGGAGCTCTATATTTAAGTACAGTTGCTAAGCTTTTTTTTCTTTTTAAGAAATAGAGAAATAGAGGATGATAATTATAACCAATCATAGCCAAGGAGTACATCAATTGATTTTTTTTTGTCATTCACTCTGTTGTTCTTTACACATCATTATTATGATTTTCCTATTAATTACCTTATGAGTCAATCATAATGAATGATTCCAGCTGCCATGGATTAGAAAATTGTTCACATAGAAGAAATGCTTATATGCTGTGGAACAGTCTCACATGTAAATTTTCCAGTGATGCTTTCAACTGTGTTAAGGGAAGCAGTTTCCTTTGTGTGTTTTTGTTTATTTGCTTATTTTTAATACGTTTTCAGTTCAAGAATTTATAGAGATGCATAATCTTGAAGATTAATGAATTGACACAGAAAGAAGTCTCTAGTTAGAACTCTTTTCAAAATATTGTGTTGCAAAGGACAGAACATCCTCTGAACTGAGATGAGAGTGTAGCTGAAAGCAGTTTCCATCCTCAGAAAGCAAAGCACTTTTAACACAGTTGGTATGACGAGTTAAATGGAATAGGGCTAGGGACTAACTCCTTGGTGGTACCAGGAAATGGGAATTAAGGGGAGTCACGACTTGCAGAGCATGATATGGAATTCAGAGGGAAAATGGTTACCTATAGACACTCCCTCCAATGCCTTTTTAAAGGTGCCCTGTGCCTCAGTGAGATCATTCTGTAGGATCAGAAAAAGGAGCACTTCCACATTCAAGAAGGCACTTATAGCAGTAGCGTGTCCAAGTCATACAGTCACGTTTCCAGTCCTCTGTCTGTTTTATTTCTTACATTATCACTGTTATGTCCATTAAAAGTTTTCTGGAATCAAAGTTTCCTCTAATAACATGACTCTTCTTCAGTTCAAAACTTATCTGAATAAGATGACATATTTAGATGCTGGGTAAGCCCTTAATGTAACACAAACAGCTTCAAAGAAGGGAAAAGAGAATTTTATTCTTAAAAGGAAAGAAAAATACCAACTGATAAAACGGTCAGGCAGGACTCGATCACAATTTATTTCTGACCTTTTAATGTCTTCTGTTCTCAATGATTTTCTGTCATTTCTGCCTGGCTTGGGCCCGAGACTTGTCCCGGAGGTGTTTAGATGTACGTTGTCACTTAACTTTCAACTTCCATTTCCTGAATTGAAAGATAAGTAACTAATTGTCACCAAGATATCCAAGGGTTTATCAGCTGTCCGAATCTAATGAGTTGGATGAAGTCCAACACTTGAAAACTTTTGTGTACTCATTTGGCATGAGAGATAGCTTTATGTTATACCTGCGTTACGGCCTACCGCTTCCAGTGCCATCATCTAAAACCATCATGATGATTATCTGCCTGCTGTTCTGCTCGGCAGGAATTACTTTCATTTTAAACTTATCACTTCTTTCTTTAAGTGAAACAACATAAACACTTTTAAAAAACACTAAACATGAAAAAAACCAAACACCTCTGTACATTGCCTTTCTTTTTAACTTTCGCTGATTATTATCTAACAAAACATACTGAGATTCCTTACAAATGGGCCCATCTAGATCACACAAGATGTTGGTTATGCATGGAAAATTCCTCCTCTGCTATTCATACTACTGCTCGTTTTAGTTCACATGATCTTGCTTTTTATATTTGCATATAATGTCTAAATGGCTGGCAAAGCACATGCCTAGGTGTTATGGGAAGGTAAAAAGGATCCTTCCCCTTACAGATTTACATTCACGCAAGCTACATAAACATAATTATATAAGATCCTTAAGCTATATGCTCATATTGTGGAAAAATAAAAAAAAGGAAAAAAAAAAAAAAAGAAAACCCACACATCCATCAAGTTTGTTTTCTATCCAAAGCAGTTATTGCCCTTGAGTTACATTTCTAGACCTTATTGAAGAACAAGTGATACATTGTTAACGTTTAGATCAATAAACAATTATTGTTCTTTGTGAGAGGCTGAAAGGGGATTTAGAGAGTTTACAGGTAAAAGGCATAATTTACCAGTGGCTGTCAAACAACAGCAATACATTCTTTCTCTCCACTTCTCTCCCCCACTCCCCCCTTTTATTTTTGCAGGCTGCAGCAGAGACCACATCTGATATTAGCCAGTGCTCTGCCTCACAGTGTGGCACACACTTACATATATATATACACACACACACACTTATGTATACCAGCAAGCTCTTCTCAATAGGAAGGATGGCATCATCAGAGATTTTTGAATGTTTCCTATATAATGTGCCTCAACAGCTATTATGCACCCAAGATACTGCTTCATCCATTTGTAGTCATTTTAGTTTTTAGAAAAAATAAAGAGATCAACTGAGAGGATCATATCTATGCAGACAGAAACAATACTCGGTGGTAGAGAGGATTTTCTAAACTAAAAAAACATAAGGCCTCTCTCCCCTTAATAAGAAGTAATTAATGCCACCAGCCACAACAGTTTACTGAGGAATGTCAACTGCTTAAAATCCCCTTCAGGCTCTGAATTCCCCAAACACTGTGTCCAACTTTTACACTTGCCCACATAGTGTGCAAACACAAATAGTATTTGCGCAAAAATCCTCCTGAAATGGGAAGCTTTAGGTTTCTCTGAAAGATATAATGATGAATATAAGGTTATTGATCTGGGTTTACTAATGACAGTATTGTGATAAACAGGGATGTAATCCGTGACAAAGCGGTTTGTGCTGACTGAGTCATGATGAGCAAATGTGAGGGAGTACAAAAAGTTCTGTAA
>JAWLRI010000950.1:2415596-2467505 GCA_034781795.1 Crypturellus tataupa | reverse complement strand
GGAACTTTCGAGAAACAGAGATAAGAAGGGAATAAAAAGGCGCTTCCACGGGCTACAAGCGCGCGCCGTTGGTGGAGCGGAGACTCCCCGGCCGCCCAGCGCTGCTTGTTTGCTATTTACAATAAAGCAGACTGGCAAATCAATTGGCTCAGAGGATTTGTCCGTTTATAACAGTGCTGCCATGCTGCTTCTTTATTCCCATTTTTTCACTTTCTTAAGGAATCCATTCTTCTAAAATGTCCCCTTCCTCTACCTTGTTACTTACTGACTCTACAATGTTTTGTTTAATCAATTGCATCAAGACTGAAACTTAGACCCGTGAGTGTGGTAGGATCTATAAAATATTTTTGTAAAATAAATATATTGCTTCTGAAAGAGCTTAATGATGACAAGTTTCATAACGGCTTCTGCTACTAAATACTCTATTCTGATTTTTTAAAATTAGCACAACAAAATCCCAGAAAATTTTAACAACACGTGGCCAAAAGCTTTTATTGTGAAGTGAGTAAAACAGAAACTTATCTGATATTCTCTATAGGTCATTGGTGTGATTGAAATAGCAGCTAGTGTCTTCAGACCATATTCTGCTTTCCCTTATTCAGATGCATCTCTGCAGAGATCATTGCATTTGTACTCAGGTGATACTTCCTGGGAACAAATCAGTGTTTTGTAAACATGCAATTTCACTCATAGGCATGATTTCAAAATATTTTACAATCATATATAAAAAAAAATCAATTAGTATTATCATGTCTTGTACATTAGAGAAAAGCATAACCTTGTGTTTGGCTTTTGAGATTGCGAGACCTCTGGATAAAATCCCAAGAGTCCTAACAAATCTGATCTTAACCTCTGAACATACACTTCACTGCAGCATAGTACGTCACTGTGGGCTAGAGGTTATCTATCTACCTTGCAACACTCTAAACACACTGACATGTTATATCTTGTATCCTGTCTTGTAGCCCTTAAGTGCATTTAAAGCGTGCATGCAACCACGGGCCCTCATGTTCCAAGTTTGTTTCATGGACACTAAAGTATGGACTCATCAAGAAACATTTATGCTAACTACTCTCTGTACAAATGTGTAAAACAGTGACCTGCAGCACATTCTTATGAACACAATAAACTTGTGGTAGGAATCATTTCACCTAATAAATAACTCAGGAACCATATATCAATAGTATTTCCAACCATATATATTAAAAAAAAATCCCGGGTTAACATCTTCCTCCCCATTTCTCTACTACTGTTCTCAACAATCAATTAGATTGAAAAGATTAAAAGAATAGATTAAAACAGACGCCAATTTCACTTCTTCTTCACTTCTAATAACTTCAGTTTTTAGAAACCTGAGAGTGCACTCAGATCGTTTCAAAGCTTGTCAACAAATGAATGGGAAATAAAACTACTTCATTTCTCAAATGATTGCTAGGGTTCTCCGTGCAGCCTCTTGTTGACTGTTGAGGTCATAAAGAAAAAACTAAAAATATTTTTAGACTTGACAAGAATCTCAAGTGTTACTAATGCTGTTTCAGAGAGTTCTGGGAAACAAGACAACAGTCGTTATTATATTAGATTTGAAATAATTCATTTGTTAAATAATAATTTCTCATAATGATTACATTTCTCTTCTATTTTTTCCATTCCCCAAAGTAGGTCTAACAAGAACAGTACGGCACCACACTGGCTACAGTATTTATATTAACTTGGCAATGTTAACATAGCTGTAGGGTTGCCCTCCTTAGAGGTCCTTTAGTCCCCTTGTCTCATACAGTACATAAAGAAATGCATTACATACATCATTCCTGTTTGTCATAGTCCCTCTTCCCATAGTTACTTCTCTTGTTATCATGGAGATTTTGTCCTGCCTGGTCCCATACTAACCTGGCGTAAGGATGTCTTTCCCTAACATGAATGTGCTGCAAAAGAGGGAGGTCAAGAGCAGCTATTGATCTCTCCTTCTCTTCCCACTCCAGTTTGCATCAACTGGTTCATCACCTTCCCAATGAACCCTCTTCCGTGTCAGTGGAGAGCCAAAGGCATTTGAGCATTATCTTTTGTGGTGGATTCAAACACCAGTAACGAGAGTAAAACACAATACATTCCCTGAGAAGCCTTGAAAGGATGAAATCTCAGCAATAGAATTACCGCACACAACTGCTTGATTAAACTCCAGGCAGTAATATGGAGCCTTACGAAACAAAAATAAGAGGTTTAGGAAAAAGAAGGAACAATATGGAAGATATACTTCACACTTCCACATCTTTTTGAGTCACTAAGCTTTAACAGAATGGTCACACAGGCTGCATGAAGGCTGTTTGCACAGGACAGCATTCTTTTAGCACATTTGCTCTGAACAGTTACATATCTAATAAATGTACATAATTTTCATTTCCTTGGTTGTGATGTGTAGTTTTGTTTATTTTGGAAAGTTTCTTATAAGCTTCAATTTTCATGAGCTAGTTAGGTGATAAGAGTCTCTTTTACATGAGAGTTAAAACTCCAGGTATTTGCACCCTGTTCTTTGCAGCCATTTTTGATTGTCCATACTTTGAGAAAAATTGAAAAAGGAGCCATATTGCAAGAGGCTAAAGGCTCTCATTTCAGGTTTTTGTGTATGTTCATGTTGCACAGGTGTCACAGAGTAGACTTGGAATTGTATTCCTGCTTCTGCCAGAAAATCCCTTAAAACATTAACAGCATCAGTGCTGTGATAGTTCTCCATCAACTAAACAGGACATTAAGGCATGTTTCCTTGTTTCACAATACTTTGTATAATTTTTACTCTGGTTACTTTCTTTTCTACTTGTTCCTATGATAAACGGGACAAGAGTGAACACATGAAGGTGCATATCCAACTTCGTTGATTGGATAATTCTTAAACATTTTAGCTGTATCATACATAAGTTTACACGTTGTAATATTGATTGCTTTTAAAACACAGAGAAATAAACAACTCAAGTAGGTTTTACTAATGTAAAAATTATCTAAAAATTCCAAAAGGCTTGTTGTTTCTGTATGACTGATGCTTGGATGCACTCTTTTTTATATATTTTTTTTAAATGAGCTTAGAAAAGTGCAACTGGTATAGTGTACTTTCTTAACTATAAGCATAGCAGAAATTAACACTTCTTCTGTCTAAACAGAATGTCTTTTGTACCAATATCCTTTTTCCATTTTTAGAAAAATCATTAGTAAGATATTGTTAGCACAAGGAAAGTTATCATTGCAACTTTCTGTGGCTCTGAGCACAGCTGCAGAATTGCTGCTGTGCAGAGCGCCAAAGAACTTCTTTACTGTGGGGCTAACAGAGCCCTGGCACAGGCTGCCCAGAGGGGTTGTGGAGTCTCCTTCTCTGGAGATCTTCCAAACCCACCTGGATGCCGCCCTGTGCCACATGCTCCGGGTGTCCCTGCTGGAGCAGGGGGGTTGGACTAGATGATCTCTAGAGGTCCCTTCTAAACTTAACCTGATCTTTTCTTTCAACTACACATTATTAGTTTTCTTAATAGAAACAAGACGTTACAACAGCGAAATATCTGTGATAACCCACTGCAGAATGAAATGCCCACTATATGTTTCTTGACACTATGACATCAGAAACATATACCTACAGTGGAGTATACATGACTACATTATATGATACCTAATTTTGTCATTTCCTTTTAGGAGGCAGTCCCTAACATTTTTTTTCATATTCCCATAACATTATGTACTTGTCATTTTGAAGGGAAAAATATATTCATACCCATGCAAATATCTACTCTTTAGAATTTCTATATTCTATTAAATATCAAATTTTCCTGACTCTGAAAATTCTGCCTATCTTGCATTAGTTGTTTTTATTGCATTTATATAATTTTGCATTGAATCATCAATGTTGAATCATCACATGGCAACTTATTTTCATGGAGAAATGGAAAGACACAGTCCTGACTTTCTGTTTTAAGAAATTGTGCATTTCTCCTGTGAAACAAGGTTAGGCCCACAGATTAGTGAAAAATATTAAAATGTCTATCAACATACCAAGAAAAATATACTGCAGTAAGATTGAATTCTCAAGGTTTGGATTTTTGTTTCTTTTCATTTTCTTTTAAACAAATCAGTGGTAGCCTCTCAGACTGTGTTATTCTGCTACATTTTGGCTAAAGTTGTCTGAATGGTAGAAATCAAAATCAAGTGGTAACCATATGGTGAAAAATGCAGGTATAACAACAGTCATAAGCAAATATAATACCATGAGCCATATACAATAAGGAAAATACGTTAAGAATAAGCAAATCAAAACAAAACAAATCCCCCATATCTTTATAAACAGATGAAGATGAAACTCACTTTCCCTATTTCTTTTTTCATATTAGTGTTTGAAGTACTCACCCAAAAGGTGAGTACCAGAGGAATTGGCAAGAACAAGGACATCACTGACTTTGAAAGACATCTAAATTAAAGCAGACACATAAGCAATCAAGACACTTAGCACAGTATACTTTGATACATTCTACCTAATGTGTTTAACAGAATTAAGATGATGTAATCCAAGCAACAAATTTAAGGGAAAATAATTTCACTGAGCCCTGGGAGTACAGCCTTTTCAGCTCCAGTATTGGTACTAGCTAGCCACATCCAGTCATCTTGCGATTCTTCGAGACTCAACACCCAAATCTCTTCTGTACATTATTGCTGTACTGGGGAGAGAGAGAGAGAGAGAAAAAAAAAAAAAAAAAAAAGGTAAATGTTCAGATTAACACAGTCTGAGTCCTTCTTAACAGGACTTGGGCAAAGTGTGTTGAATGATAATTCTACCCCTCACAGAATTGTCCTTCATCATTGATAAGTTCAGGAGTGATCCTAATTTGCCTTTTTTTCCCAGCAGCTGCAGATAACTACTATCAAAATGGTCAGAGGCTCTATAATGATCACAATATGCAAAGGGTCAGTATGTTCTCCCTCATGCCCGATCCCTCCTCTCACAAGGAAACAATAATGGCAGAGAAGATGGAAGAGTCAGTTTGCAGATGATCAGTAGCTAACTAAGCTTAAAATTGAGTCTCATCAGACAAAGATGATAATTGGCAAGTTGGAGATGCCTAGTCATGTGGGGGATGCTGTGTGCCACAAATACACAAAGTTCATCCTGTATTTTAAGAACAATTTAGGATTCCTCACTGAAACTGAAGCATCCTATAGCAACATCTTCATTAACTACCATTCTCTCCTAGTTTGCGGGGCAAGGGTGAGGAGAGGAAAAAAAAAGAAAAAGAAACTAATTAATATATACAGTAAAATTTCTCTTCAACTCTCCACATTAGAAGAAATTCAAAGAAAAGAAATGCTTTGAACATTTAATGGTTTAGTACACAGAAAAGCTATTTCCATTTCCAGGAGGCAAACCATGGTAGACAGCTCACCCCTGTTTCCCTGCCACATGAGCAAACCTGACTTTCTCTGAAGACATATTTTGTTTTAAGCCACCTGAGTCTAGGACAAACTCCTATATGAAGTAAGGACTACTTTCCACTTGAAAGACAAAGTACATTTTTATAACATCGTACATACTAACATAAATACAGAACAACATGTTTAATCTACACCTAAATCCCTATCAAAACAAAACACTTCGCTGCCCATACTTCTTTCTCTGAAGAGACGATAAGAGAACAAACAGCATGTGACAGATATTTAGTCCCATTGCTTAATGTGAAAAGTACAGCAATCAGATACTGCGGCAATGAGAGAGGTATAAAAAGAACAAGAAAAACATATTCAGCTTGTTCTCTGAACCAAAAATCCAAGGGAGAGGATGAGGAGAGGGATATAATTTAGAAATACAACCTCTTTACTGACAAAATCAAGAATAATGATGAGTTTTGACCTGTAGCTAAGAAAGGACAAAGGATTAAATAGTTCTGATAATTATAGGCTCTTTTAGAGGTCATTTTAATATGAAAAATATTAGTAAAGCAATAGGAAAAGAAACAAAACAATCTTCTCTATCTCTTTCCAAAAGTAGTTTGCTTTAAAGAAAATCCTTAAACCAGTATAATCTAAAATTTCTACAAGTCTTTTTCTGTTTTATTAAATGTATCCAGTTCTGTTAGACACCAAAAGACTGAGGAAAAACCACTCTTTGCCCTTAAAGATTTTAGAGCTCAGTCTCACTCATATTTCCATATTTAAGAAAAGCTTATCTAATTCCAGGCACTTGTGTAAAGAATACAAAGAACACAATATTAATTACAAAGAGGAGAAAAGAAACAAGAACAATGTGTTTGTTTTGTTTCGCATAACGAACAGACCTGGAAAGAGAAAATAATTACCATTGCTCTGAATATACCAAAATTTGGCAAAATACCCAGTATGTTTTTTTAATTGAGTTTGTATTAGAGGGTTACAATTATTTGTCTACCTATAATGAGCAATTCATGTCAAAAAGCTTCTGTTGAAGTTTATTTCTAACCAACAATTGAGCTTTTGACTAAAACTCAGTTTTTGCTTTATCTCCTCCTTAATAAATATCAACACTTCCCATGGGAAACAAGCACACTCCCCAGATGTGATTTTTTTCAGATAAAGCATTGAATATCTTTAATCTGTGGTGTCTGTACAACAGATATCCAACTTGTTCCCTTCGGGGCTGTCCCCAGGCCGCAGCAGGGCTGCGCAGCCATCCCCGGCTCAGCTCACACGGCCCTTCTTTGACCATGTGGAACAGCTTTGTCCTCTGGTTTGAAGTTACATTATGGATTAACTTCTTCTAAGATATTTAAAACCATCTGGCAAATTTCTCAGTTTTTTCAGGGCTCAATCATTCCAGACTCCTAATCCCTTCTGAACTTGGAAGGCTACCCAGAAAATAAATGCTATTACTTCACATAAGCCTGAGCTAATCTAGCAGGCAGAGATCCTTTGGCATACTTGTTTTTTTTCCTGGAAAGTGAAGGTCTGCTAGAGATGGACCCGCCTTCACTCCCGTGATCAGTGAAACCGTCCTCCTGTCCCAGCTGCAATGAGAAGCAGCAGGAAAATATCCGTGAGAGCACACAGTTCACCCCGATGTGTGCCCCAGCTATGGGTCAGGAAGGCAGAGGGCAGAAACCCCCCTAATCTGTTTCTGTTTCCTTGTGGCTAGCAGGAGGAAGAGATTTCTAGAGAGAAGAAATTTCTAGGTTTCTGTGGTATTTGACCACAGTATTTTCCTCAATGGCAGCTTGATAATACTAGTAAGGCTAGCAAAATGCACTCTGTGTAAAGAGATTCCTTTTCCAGGTAAAATAATCTCATTTTTACTGCTAATTGAGAAGGGCATTGTCGACAGCATAAAATTGCCCATCGGTATACAGTTGTCCTTGAACACATTTTATTTTACTGTGGTGCTGCAGTTTTATTAGCACAGTTTTTGTAATGCTGGACACATCATTGCCTCAACATTTTAAGCCTGCATTAAACAAACAAACAAGGTCTGCTGACACCTAACACAGTGATGATGTTAATTTAGTTCTACGATAAAAATTCAGAAAGACAGAATGAATATCTAGGAAATAATCAGATATTTTTAGGAGGGCGTCATGGTTATTTTCTGCTGAACCCATAATGGGTATGTGTGAGTTTGTTTTACAGCATGAAGATGCTGCACTATCTAGAGTAAGGAGTTCCAAATTCTGCCCAAATTCTTTTGATCTAGTTAGAAGCATTTTTGATTTTGCAAGGCAAAGGCCTTCCTATGACAGAGTGTCAGTTATGGGATACTGCATGAAGAAATGCTCACAACATGCTCAGGTGTCAGTCACAGGATGCTACGTGAAATGCTACTGTGACTGTGTGATGGGCAACAAAGCCAATTTCAACAGAAAGTTACCTCAGAGACACCATCAAGACAAAACAAATGGGAAAAATAACATCCCTTACACCAGGGATGAGGGGCCCATACAAATCAACTGCTTTTAATCAGAAATAAGTTTGGGGTATGCTCTCAAGAATGCACAATTTATAAAGTTAAAACACAGAAGAATCAATAGCTTCTTTAGGGGTGCAGGTGGTGGATCTTTCCTGGGGGCATATTTCTTATTCAGGAGAGGGCAGCTTCTAGACAGTAGGATTCTACTTAGATTATTATTATTATTTTAAATTCAGCTTAAAAAGAAAAACCTCTACACAAACTCTGCCTTTCATTGTTATTATGGTCTTCATTGTTTTATGGGTTTAAATTATTAAAAAAATGTTAAGTGTGAAACAAAATCTCAGTGAGCACCCCTCAAGTAAAAAGAAGAATGATGTTCAGAACTCTCCCTGCCTCTACAAAAGGGTTGTGTTTTTATTTATTTATTTATTTATTTTTTCCTCCCTTTCCATTGTGGGGAATATTTTAAGAAATATGCATTTTCCTGAAGCATCTTTGATTGTGAAAACTTCTCATTCATGCAGAACGTGTGGAATTCGTGGAAGTACAACACAGATTTACAGATACCCAGTATACTATGGTAGCATAATAGAGGTGGAAACTCTATATTTTCTCTTTGACAAGAAATACCTCTTTTCTTGCTCTTGCTGTTGACCACAAAGTGCATCACAAAGCACAACAATAACAACAGAAAAAGAGAGAAAGCTGGTATGGTTTTAAGTCATACAAGAGCCAAGTCTGATGATGCAAGAGTATCTCTTTGCAATGACCTTTCTTTAGACCTTCTGCTACTTCCACTGATGTGGGTGACACTTTATTCTGTCTTAAGATAAATGATTGTCACTGATAAGATGGAATAAATAGACAATAGACCTGATTGAAATTCTTTCTATATAGTTTTGCGAAACTCTTTAATCACTGATTGATTGACTGATTGAATGACCGACTGATTTGAAAACAGGGTCAGTTTCTCTGTCTGCTTGGGGTTATCTTCCTGACAACAGGGGCTCAACCATAGCTGGAGGCATCTGAGATCTTCTGACCTGTATTAAGATTTCAGAGTCTTGTATTCCTGATTCTCATAATAATGAGCTAGCTGTATACAAACAATGTTCATTTTCTGTACAGATAGATACACTCCACCCTCATTATGAAACTATTTTCAAAAGGCAAGGATATTGAATGTTATAACAGTAATGCCAGCTGTCATGATTTAATCATGAGGCACATGAGTTTTTCGTTTAAATTTGATGTACTCATGATCTCAATATTTTTCATGCAAATCTTGTTATTTCTGCATCCTTTCACACTCCAGCTCAAATTGCTTGTCAATTGCATTGCTCTCCTTGAGCTCAGTGCTTCTGAGATGCACCAAAATGATTTTATACATCTATTTATAACTATAACTTTAGCATTTTATTTCTAAAGAAGACATTATACATCCTCCAGAATCTATTCACTGAACCAGCTGAGTTGGAAGCAACACTTTTTTTTTGGAAGGGGGTGAAGGAGAATTCATAAACAGTCTAATTATCAATATTCAAATTAACCCAACAGTGAGACTGCTCAGAAAAAACTGCTGAGAGCAAAAGGACAGCAGGCCAAACAGGAGAGGGAGAGACATCGTAGAGGAAGTTAATTGCAGTGTTGCCTATCAAAGACATTCTGTAAGGAGGAGAGGAATAGGATTTTTATCTTTACTATATCTCAAAGCAAGAGGGTCTCTGGGGCTTAAATTAGCAACAGTTCCACCACCTCACTATCTCACTTTTGGTGTTTCTCTCCCTACCCACCTCTTTCTACTTGCGCTTTAGAGTTTAGTTCCTTACTACTGAAATGCCACAATCTAATTTTTATAAGACTAAGACCAAGGCCCACATACCTAAATAACTGCAGGAAGAATTCATTAAAGATTCCCAGGAATCCACAGAGGCGGGCATTTGTGCTCATAATGAGCACAACCGAAAGCAAAGACAACAGGGATGACTCCCAGGGCTCATCCTCCCAGGGGAGACTGGGGAGGGCAGGACTGGGGACGCCAAGTCAGTGCAACTTGGGTTTGCATGGATCATGGGACTGTTCAGTGAAGGACTATCAGAACAACTGAATGTGAATATGTGACAATTAAAAGCAAAATTCTTTACACAACCCCTGTTTCACTCTCCAAGTGTTCAAATGAAATGTTTAGACTTCCTTAGCTTTGCTGTGGGAGGGATGGACTCTCTATCCATCAATATCAGCTAAACAGGCAGGTAGTAGAGACTTCTGACAGCTGCTAGGGTAGACATAGAAATTAGGACACAAGGCTGCAGTATCTGCTCAGTGCTCATCTGCTCTGCTCGGCCTATCAGCTGCCACTCAGCAAACGTGCAGCTCAGCACCATCTGCGATGCATGCTGTTTCTTGTCCAGCCTGTAGTTAGAAAACACAGGAGGGAGCACGAGATATTCAGGAGATTTAGGGATGCAGAAGCCAGGGATTAGAAAGACAATGGTACAGGAGACGCAGGTGGAGGCCGAGATTACTGTTGTCAGAGCAAGCACACAGGACATGAAAAAAAGAGGTTTCTTCAGCTCTCCTGCTCATGGATTAACTTGTTTTAAAATAGCAGCAACTCCCACTTTGCCTATCGTGTCATTCTGAGAAGTTTTCTCACCCTTTGCTATCATGCCATGGTAATCCTTCCCATCACTCCTGGAGAGGAGCGCATTGTTTGTACTGCTACCCATCCAGAAAAATTAGATTAAAAAAGTTCCTATCTCATTTTTCCTTGCAGAAGACATTAAGAAAAAAAAATAAATACAGGCTGCAAACCTTTTCAAAAGAGAACAATATTTTAGTGCAACTAGATAAAATTATATGATTGTACAAAACCTTCAGCAGAATTCTAAATAAATTAACAAGAAAGCTTGCTGAAAGAGGAATAGAGGTTAGATATGCACACACACATTCCCATAATGAATCGCCCTCTTTTACAAAGCAAATGTACTTTTTAATAAAAGTACTTTAAATTAAAAAAAAACACTGATGAAAAAAGAGGACAGAGCAAAAATAAAAAGCAGTAAAATTGCTGAGCATCAGCAAGAGATAACATCTGACTTATTTACATATGGGCCAGAATAATTATTCCATACACTCCTTTTAAGCTTGTGTAAGCACATCCTTTGTACAGGTAGAGAGAAAGAAAAATCAAAGCACATATCAGAAACCTTGTTTTGTGGGAGTTTGATTAATTTAGTCCCATTGGGTAAGCAGAGTAATAGCAACCCTTTAACCATGTGCCCTTTCTATTACATCTCTTTACTTGAGCACATTGGAAATGTCTGTTCCAGTCATTGCGGTCTCGGAAATAACATGGAAATAAACCCAAAGCAGCCAGAGATCTGCCCAGTTTGTGCCCAAGCCTGAGGAAAAGGCATGAAGTCCAAATGTATTAATTTATTTTGAATTACTTTCTATCTGTGGAATAAAGACAACAGTGCTTATTCCCACTTCAAAATGACGGATGGCATGCAGGGTGACTCAGAGCTCCTCAGCTGTACAGACAAAATTGATTTTTGCAGCTCAAACAGAAGTGGGAGGTAGTTGGATGTCGGCAACCCCATCTTGGGCCAGGCCATTGATATCACAAGACAGGAAGACTTGGAGGAAAAACCAAGAAGGGAGCAGGGTAAGCTGGGAAGAGGCCAGGTTTAGGCTCCTTCTGCCATGGGTGCCCTGCACAGGACCAGGGCCCCATTGTACCCCCCGGCTGGCCGGGTTGCAACCTCACGGTTCCTCCCAGACCCTGCTGCAGGAGAAGGGTCAGCAAGAGCAGCGCTGCCCTCTCCACCTGGGAGGAAATGGGACAGAAGTGGGACAGCGGAGTGTAACCGGAGAGGGGCTTTCTGCTCAGCGAGGCAGCACGAAGCCTCGTAGAAATCTGTCAGAAATATTATGAGGAAAAGCACAGTATTATTACTGTTTCTATAGCCCCTAGGAGCCTCTGGTGGCAGAACGCTTTCCATGATTGTTTCTGTTTGGTGGAATCAATTATCTCCTGATAGATTCTCCCTCCAAGCCTAAGATTGCATTTAAAAACTCATCTGCTTTCTGAAATCTAATTGGCTGTGTTTGGAACTTCAGATTTTTTGGGTAAATATTTCGTTTATGAATCTCTTTACATCTCAGTGTACTTGCCAGACCCATTTATGTGTCTGCATGGTATAAACTGTTCTACATGCATTACACAATTTAGCTTGACTAACTGATTTATTAAGAGTGGTTTGATATGCTATCAAAGTGAGAAATAAAAAAGCAAAGCTGAGAAAAAAAAATGAAGCTCATTAATGTTTATGTATTTTTAAAATCACACTTGTGTCTTGGAAGCTTGATTTATTATTTCAATAGACATTCAGACATGCTAGAAATAGTATTATTATTAATTTTATTCTAGACAACAAAGTGAAAATGGAGAAAAAAGGCAATAAAGGATAAAATTGCCCTTTTTATTTGTTCATTGTAGAATCAAGCAGTCTTATACGTAACCAATATTATTTGTGCATAATACAATTCCTTCTGAAGGATTCTTAAATGCTCCATAAAATATGAATAAATTCTGAATGACATACTAATGCCTCCTTTACTCAAGCACATCATTTTTTAAAGTCAGTAGGCATTTTCCTGATTAATTAGAAAAAATATCTGAACTTGACTTTATACTGTATAAGGACATTAAGTCCTTTTTTAGGTCTTTTTGTGTATACAGGTGGTTCAAGGGAACTATTGTCAGACTCCAGTCCAGCAACACCAATTCTTATCAAAGAATTCCAGCTGAGAGGAGCTTTGAAGCCTAAATATGCACTTTGTTTAGGGATAGATATTGCCCCATCTTTATACAGAAAAAGAGTTGATTGTCCTTATAAGCTCTGTGTTGGCTGTTCTGCCAGCTTCCCCATAGACTATAAAAGGTGCAGATGGATGAGTCTGCATTTGAATCCAGAGTGAATTCAATACAAAGCATTTGACATCCTATAAGTATCAGCTGCAGGGAACATACTGCATGGTACACTCAACCCATAATTAACCCTCAAATGTACATTTATTTTACTGTTGCTAACTTCATGAAAGGACAAAGATACTTGTATGTATGGTTAGTTTATAGAGGAAAGATAAATGTGAAGGTGAAAGCAGGCTTAACTGCTCCAGTTTGTGGATTGGTCCCCTGGGCCATCTGAGCTCCTTTTCCCCATGATGTTTCAGGAGGTCTTTGCTGAGTTGCAGTAAGATTGTCTTAATTGCAATAACTCTTCTCTGGCATGATTGCCAGCAATAGTATAAATTCTGTCCCAAGTGAACATCCTTGAGAACTGGGAAAACACTCCCTCCTTCCCACCAAAACAAACAAACCCATTCCTCTTAGAGGACTACAGTTTGCATTCCCACTCCTCCAGGGAACCTCCTTCCCTGCATAAACTGTGTTGATGAAACCTCCTTAGGTAGGCAAACTGTCCGTTACTGCTTAAATGCTAGTATTACCCACTTCATCTATTGTAGCATGACTCTCTTCCATCATAATCGTCCTCACGCGCTACTGCAATACACACACATGTAAGCGGGAGAATGATAGAAGACACAGATAACCTTTTAAAACATAAATTTATATTGCTAGGAGTTAAAAAGGCAACATCATAATGAAGTACTTTGGAATAATCTTCTCTTTGCAAACGTCTTTTGCGGGGTTGGGAAGGGAGGCGAGTTAAACAGCATTTCTATGCACAAGTGCTTAGCTGCCGGTGCCAGACCATTTGTGAAAGCAAATACAAAGGAAGAGAGAGCATATTTAAAGCAAATTATTTTATGTAATGACCTTTTTCTGCAATTGCACATTGTTTTTCCCTCTAGTACTTTCACCTGCTACTTGCAGAAGTCTCAGCATAGTTCATTCTAGAAAACTTTGCAGCATCACAAAACCTTTGCAATACCCTGTTGAGGGATGTTCTTTTTTAACCAGAGACTTGAATTAAAAGATATGTTCCCATATTGTCCAATATCTTTAAGTGAAACATGCTGGTAAAACTAACAGAAACCAACAGAAATATCAGAAACAGGCTGATATTACAGGAAATTCCATTTTTTTTTCCTTCGTCTTCCCAGCAATGTTAAGCACTTACAAACAACATATTTCAGGAGCTCTTTCCTGAACTGTGGAAAAACTCACACTTCTACAGAGCCCTTCTACTGCATTCTGTTAATTAGTATGCTACTTTCAGAGAATGCTTCCTTTTTTGAATACTAATCTGCTCTTATTTACTCATCTATAGGTGATATTATGTGCTGTTGCCATTATACATTAATCTATCTCAAGAGAAGAAATATCATGAATGATATTCATGTTAGCAAACACATCTGTTGAAGGAAAACAAACAAACAAAACATAATCCTTTTCATGCAAGAAAGCACAATATCATGTCCAACAGTCTTTGCTTATTATGTGTATATATATACACGCACACATAAAAACAACAGTCTATTTTCCAAGGATATCAAAGGTCAGAAAATATTCTCGCCATTAGCATTTTATATTGGTATTGCCTGTGCAGGTCATGCCCCATCCCACAGGTCTCAGGATTCACTATCTCCCCCTAAGTATTCAGGATCAACTCGCACCAAAGGATCCTGACAGTGCAGCTCTTTGCAGCTCCGGCATATTTCAAGATGAGATGAAAATGTTCTAATCTCCTTCACTAAGGGATTTATTATTTCACAGTCCTTTTCTCTATAACATAATGAGAATAAAAGCTTCTCCTATTTGCAGCTCTTACCTAAGGTACCATAATGCATAGGGAACAGCATCTATTTCTTCAGGAAGGAACCCAAAGATTTTACAGAGGCAAGGAGAAAGGACCTAATATTAGGTAGACGAAGCTATTTTTCTTGATAAATTAATTCTGAGGTTGAGTACATGAAAGATTCCAGGCTTGAAAAATGCATACATCTGTGCTGAGACATGGAACCTCTAAGGTGCTTCATTATTGGCACTTAAACCTACTTGCAAGAAACACCTGGATCTGAGTATGCAATGTGATGAGACAGTGTCAGCAGGGGTAGACAGATTAAAAAAAAAAAAAGTGTTATACATTGAAAAGCCATCTTAAAGCTTACAAACAGCAATATCAGCAAGCCATTTACAATAGTAAAGTACTTTGGGATATTTAAGTTATCAATGCTACTGCTTCTCTATAGGTCATCCAATAGTCATTCAGTCCGATTCCTCTCAGGAAGATGCGGTTTATGGTCTTTAATTGTCATAATATTATTATTAGAACTATCTATAACATTCATGATCCCAAATGCCTCTTCTATGTGCTCTTATTTGTCTAGTAGTATCCTTGGAAATGCCTATAGCAGCAGTTTTGTGTGAGTGTAGGGAAAATCACTACTTTCTCCTTCCCAATAGTATAATTCACAAGGTAGAGTCATTTATCTCATGCATTAAAGTTGAGGATGAAGGAAAATACACTCAATGGCGAATGCTTTGTTTGCATTCCCATCTGGACTACTGCTTGGAAAACCTGAACTTTCTGTGGTTTTACTGAGACTGTGAAGTAACTGAAACTTAAAGAAACAAAGTTTTTCTGTTTCCCATGTAGCCAAAAACCCAATAAGGCAGTGATGCCTATATGGCCTATATAGCTGCCATTATGCTCAGGAAAAATCTTGCACTGATTTAATTAATAACACTGCTTCCAGAAAATGATTCTTAAAGTCTGATCAAAATTGCTCAAAGATGAGCATGAACACCATTTCACAGATGGAAAAAAAAAAAATGTGAAGAGTTGATTTGCATAAGACTTTACAAAGAGAAGGATTCTCAGGCTAATTCATCTGATTCATATGCCTGCTGCTATTATTTTTAAATTACAACCATACTCTTGCCTGTAAAGATATCTATCCATATGTATTATACAAATGAATACATATATATAAAGATCAATTAAGTTAAAAATTGTGTTCCAGAAAAAGACTGTTCTTAAAGGGACTGGCATTTGTGTTTATCTTATGCCTGCAACTCCATGGGCACAGCCAACCTTATTTTGCAATCTACATATCTCATGGCAAAAGTGCAATGCAGTCATCTGAGTAAGATACTCCTCCACATCATCTTTTCCTCAGCTTTGCCCTATGCATTGTATTTTCACACTGTATTTTCAAATACAGGTTGAGGTATAAGAGAAGAAAATGGAAGAGCTCAGTAATATTAGCTTTTTAATGCTAGGAAATCAAAGGGAAATCTTCAGGAGAGTGGTATATTCCTCCAGAATGTGGAAACACAGAACAAGTGGTTTTGCACACACAAACGTGTATTTCTGCAAGCATACAATTGGCTGCGGAGATGGTCTAGTCCTACTGGGATGCCCATATCAGCAGCAGCAATCACCTAGTAACTATTTTCATACTTACAAGATTTGGATGATCAATAATGTACTTATTTTTGTCACACTGCAGGGGAGGGATAAGGGAAGGAAGGCAGAGAGTCCCCAAACAGTATCATAATTGTAATGTTTTATAGCTTCAGTCTCCATAATGCAAAGATCCAGTCACTGATCTCCTGCACTGCAACATTTTGCTTTTGTGCATCTAGAGAAAGTGCACAATTCTTATTCCACAGTTTGTGCATCCTTCATCCTTTCAAATACAGGACAATGTCAACACCACTGCGACCCTGGTCATTAGAATTACAGCACCCGAAATTCGTTTCCTTTGCAGATATCTTCATTTAAATTCTTTGAAAAGACCTACAGCTGCTAAAGGATCTGGATACATCTCAGAAAGAGAATGCCATGGATTTATGCCTTGCAATTCCCACAGAATCTCAGAATAGCTGAGGTTGGAAGGGACATCTGTAGATCATCTAGTCCAAACCTCATGCTCAACCTAGTCACCTATAGCAACTTGCCCAGGATCAAGTTCAAGCCAGTTTTGACTGTGTCCAGTAATGGAAGGCCCACTCCCTCTTCAGACAACCTGTTCCAGTGTTCAGTCACTTTCATGGTGTTTTTGTGGGCTCAGGTAGAACTTCCTGTGTTTTAATCTGTATGCACAACTTAAAAGAATCTTACATCCTCCCATCAAATATTTATAAACTTTGCAAAGATCACCCTTTTCCAGGCTGAGCAATCCAGCTCTCAGGCTTTACTCACACAAGAGATGCTCCAGGCCCTTATTTGTCTGAGCAGCCTCTACGGGGCTCACTCCAATAGCTCCACATCTCTTACACTGGGAGCCCAGAACTCCACCTGTGGCTTTGCCTGGTCTCAGCAGAGCTGGAGAATCGCCTCCCTCAACTTGCTACCAACACTTTGCCCAGTGTAGCCCAGGGCGACATTGTTTGCCATGGGGATGCATTGCTGGTTCATACCCTGCTGGCTCATGCTCTAGGAGCTCCAGATCTTTCTCTCCAAAGCTACTCTTCTGCTATTTAGCCTTTAGCCTGTACTGATGCACAGCATTATTCCTCCCTATGTGCAGGACCCTGTCTAGTTTCTTTTAAGTTTTACCTAAGCTGACCATTCTCTACCAAGGAGTTGTCCTCTTTGTTCCATATTTCCCTTCTCATCCCATCAGGATCACCTCTTACTGAGGTGAAGGTAACATTCAGTGTTACCTTCTGTGTCCTTTGTCACTAGGTTGCCTGCCCCAGTAAAAAACAGACCCATCTTCCCTAGCCTTCCTTGAGGTGCTTATGTATTTGTAGGAAACTTTCTTGATACTAGCAAAAAACTTGAAAGACAATAACTCTAATTGAGCTAAGAGTTCCTAAGCTTGTCACTATATTGTCCTGCATCACCCATCACTGCTTTCATGCCTTGTACATTTTCTTTTCATATTTGAATGTCATTCTTATTCATTTGGTGTATTTGTTTGATTTCCTGCTTGTGAGAATGGACTATTCTTGAGATTGGAGAAGGGAATCATTGAATATCAGCCTGCTCTCCTGGACTCTACTTCCTTCCAGTGCCATATCCTATGGGATTGCTCCAAGCAGGTCCTGGAACAGGCTGAAGTCTGCTTTCCTGAAGTCCAGGAATGTGACATTGCTTTTCATACTGCTCCCTTAGAATGCTTCCTAACTGACTCCTGTAACTGACTCCTACCAATCAATAACATTGGATTGGCAAACAGATTTATTATATAAATTTCCATAATTCATTTAATATATTTTTTAAAAAGGCAGACACTGACGTTTCCTCCTTTACAGCTTAACTTCAGAGTTTTGCCTCAAACTCTACAATAAAAAAAGTGAATGTTCTGCTACTTGCACCAAAGTCCACCATATCAAAAGGCAGCTGTAGCTACAGAAGTACAAACAGAAACCACACTGTGACCTGCCGCTTTCATTTCAGTGACCATCTTGAAGAAAAGTACTCATGGAAACTTTACAGTATATAAAAAACTCCACAAAACAAAAATAAATTTGACTCCAGTTCCAAGACTTCAGATAGCTAAGTGTGCTGTCACAGTCTTGTTGTGCACATCAGCTACAATTAGGAGGCCAGACAGTAATAAGTCTGATCTGTGAGCTTGAATGGAAATGGCCCAAGATGATTTTGTTCATGTCCTGTGCTTTTAGAAACATCTATTAGAAAATGGTATTAGACATTTTTCATTTTCATCTTGATAAGGCATTACATCACCTGTACATCATGTGCAAAGTTCACAAATAGAGCACTATTTTATGAACAACATATTTTGCCTCATTAACTAGGTACACACACTGCCATAGCTGTTCCTGGAGTTTCAAGACAGATGACATGTTTCTTGGTTATCTTGTCTAGCTGTATAAACTTCTGCAAAATAGCCGTGAAGCATGTTCATGGCAGAATGGTCTGCTACAGTTAGTCTTGCTATAAAAAATGGTAAGATGCAAAGCACTGGAGCATCCAGCCAAAGTCTGTTTTCTCTGAAAACTACCAATGAATTAAACTCAGCAGTGGCGACAGAAAGGATGATCTGGAACAAAGGGTTCATAGCAATTATTCAGATTATACAACTAATTAGAATTCCATATTATCCATTTACGTTGATACGGTATGTGCATATATTACAGGCAACAAACTTCTTTTTTTCTAGTTATTTTCAGTGGTGTGCAGTATTTACTGACAGGAGAACTTTTAAAAGACAGCTAAGATGGACAGTAAAGAATTATTTTGTAGAGATAAGAGGAAAAAAGGGGAAAAAATAAAACAAAGCACACCCAAGACCAAAAGAGGAAGTGCAAGATCCATGATGGAGAGGACACTGAAGAGTAACTTCTTGGCTCGAGTGGTTCTCCTGACTGAACTGATGCACTCAAAGATCTGTTATTACATTTTAACAGAAGGAGTCTAGGGATTTAAGAATCTTCTTCCCTTCACTCTCTTATAAAGGTACTCTGTAATTAAATGGATGTCACATTCTTTTCTCACCCACTACTACTCTAATATAATTTCTATTAATATTCTCTTATGCTCCAAATGCAGTGAGCAGACAGCCCTGTAACTGCTTTACTGTTTTATAAAAGTTAACTCAAAAATAACACCATTATTCAAAACTAGTTTAAACATCTTCATGTGTCAAGTCCTTAAATGACCTCCTTTCTTTCAGTGGAAAAATAGTCACAAAGCTACGTGCTGTTTAAGCATTCACTGCATTCCACCTAATTATACTGATGATGCCATGCAAACCTAAAGCGTCCCATTTTCTCTTCAAATTTTCACTTGCCTTTGGCAGATTTGTGTCTGTTCAATTGGTGTATGAGATGGACCATTACAGAGATCTGTGCTGTGAGGCTCTTCACAGCACAGTAAAGTCTTTCCGTCTTTATGATCACAACCTCTCAAAGAATCATGACTTTCCAGAAATCTTTATACATAAATTCATCCTTAATTTGTAAGGAAAGAAAAATCTAAAAATTGGATTTATTCTCCTCCCAACATCCTCTTTTTTTTTTTTTTTTTTTTTAATGATGGTGTGATTTTATTTTATAGCAACATATACACACCATGGACAATCGTATACCCTCAGTAAATATCCATTCTTAGCAGACCTATTCTGTGCTCCCTTCTCCCTTCCTACAGATTACCAGTTTATTCAACAGCTCACAAGTCTGCGATAAGAGAAAATGACCAATGGATATATTGTTCTGTGGCCACAGAAGTGGCTATAATACCACAAACTATATAGGACTAACTAAGGATTGTCAGGTGACTTCCTTGAGTACTAATGCACATTTAACCATAACTACAGGGGACTCAGGAGAATATAATTCACGCTTGCTCCTTGGCATGTTTACAGAAATTTGTGGCTGCAGGTAGCCGGTCTTTTAGCTATTCTTCTACAGAGAGCAGGTCCAGATCAAATATAGAGTAACGAGAGCCAGTATCAGCCAGTAAGCCCTATGAGCACTAGGTTCACTGCACCTGCCTGCACACATATGACACCTCACATCTTTATGATAGTTTTAGAGAGGAAGGCAAGATTTTGGAAGCTGAGTTGCTGTCTCAGAGCGTCACTTTTCCAAGGGGGAAAAAAAAAAAAAAAAAAGAAAGTATATTTGAAATTGAATATTAAGGGTGAGTCCAAGATGATACTGTATTCTTACAAGGTTTTCTGGAGCTGCATTCCAGTTTATATGTCACAAGATACATGAGAAGTTCCTGTCCTCTTAACTTTATTTGGACTTCTATTTTCAACTGAGCACTGATCCAAAGCAAAGGTGCTTGCTTTCAGAACTGAAAAAGTGAATGAATTCTTCTGTTCCTTAGATTAGGTTAAGCAATGGAGCACTACTTTGCAGACTAAGAGTAACAAAAGAAAGCCAAGATAATAGAAGATATAATATGTCTTCTATTATAATAAATCAAGAAACCAGATTTAAAGAAAAACCTATTGATAAGATTACTAGCAGCTGCCTCTTCATAGAATACAAAAATATCATCATATGCTGTATTACGCATATCAGTATGCATATCGATGTATACCACACACTGATAGCCTGACTTTTTCATCAGTCCTTCTTTTTGCTGACTAGTACATGCATTCATCTTATCAAATGCCCAGGAGATGCCCTTAAGTTACAAAAGAATTTTATACTACCATGCTTACATACAGATGCTGCTTCAGTTACTGGGGTTATGGAGAAGGAAGAAAGGCTATGCATAATTGCTACTTGAGACAAAGACCCTGCTTTCCTTTCCACGTATGAGAGATTTCCAAGTGATGTATTTGCTCTGTTGATAAGGTTATCTATTTTTGTTCCACTGGTACTGCTGTAGAGGCAGATCACATCCCTCTTCTCGGGGAGCAGCTCACACACTGGCCTTTACCTGCCTGATGCTGCTGGCTGCAGGTTGCCAACTGAGTCCCTGGGTAAGGAGACTTTTTGCACCCATACTGTCTAAGAGGAAACCTATCCTTAAATACTCCGCTGTGATCATTCTCTTGTCACAGACTCCTGGCACACTTTGGTGCTAGATCAGTTCTATCTTTAAAAAAAAAAAAGTAGTAGAATCAGTACTGTTAATAAACAGGCTATGAGTTATAGTGGCAAAAAGCAGCTCATTATTTTATCACTATTGATATTTCAATAGGGATATGCTGGTCATCAACAGACAAGCCAAGTAATATAACAATAGTTAAACATACACGGGTAAGAAAAGACAGGAAGAAGAAATGGAGAGAAGAATGGAGAGAAGACAGGAGAAGAATGGAGATTATTGTAAAGAAATGATATTTTGTGCCTTGAATTTGCCATCCTCTCCATGTGGAGAGACTTTTGCTGTTTTGCAATCACAGTATTGGTATGATTACCCAATTCCGTGACCCTCACTGAAACCATTTTGCAATACTAGCTAACTTGTCTTGAGTGTTTTTACTAATGGCCTTACAAAGCACTGCAAGAGAAACTCTTTTGGCAGGACGGACCTCAAGATAAAGCATGGCATTCCAACCTAAACCCAAAGACTGCAGAGCAAAACGGCATACTGAGGACAGCACCCTGCAAAAGCCAGCACTCACTGTGGGTTAAGCTGTAAAGTACCCCCTGCAAAAAGCTAGTGCATGTGTGTACATAAAAGGAATCAACTGCAATTTTCTCTTTTATGGCTTTTAATTCTTGTTTGAGTTCTTTGCTTTAGGCCTGCTTTACCCTAATAGGGACTTCTATAAATAAGCAGATTCTCTGAAATCAAGAGTAATTAAGCTAATGGGACTACCAATACTAGTTGCAGAGCAGCAATAATGTAAGAATTACACATAATCCACACATTTCTACTTGATTCCATAAGTTACTTGTTCCCAAATCAAAGCTGTCAGTACTCTGAGTTTATTTATACTTTGGAATAGAACATAATTTGTTTCATTTCTGAAGCAAAAGTTTCTCTAGAAAGCAAAAATGTTTATTTTAATTGACCTTGCCTCAGAATCAGCATGGTATTTATTTGCTGGCCAAAAACTTTTCAACAATGCTTGTGACTACAGAGCTAACTAAATGCACAGATTTGGGAGCTCTTTTTTGGAGAAAATTGCTTTTATTAAAAAAGCAAACAACTCAGCCACAGACGAAACTGACACAGACTTATACACATTTCAAGGCCAACTACTGTAGATATTTAGTTCAATAAGACTGTTCTATTGGGTCCTAAAAGCAAAATTTTTAATGCACAGTACCAGCAATTTCTGATTTTCTGATATTAAAGTCCTTGTCTTTCATGTGGCCAATACACGGGTTCTGCAGTACATGGGTAAAAAAAAGTAAACAAACAACAACAAAAAAGGACAAACAAATACATCTTACCAAATCAAAGCCACCAAATAGACTCATCACTTCTAATTGGCTCTGCCGTGCATATAGCAAGTAGCCCAACTGTGTGGTGTTGCTCTCTAAGGGCTATTTATACACTGTGACACGCTGAAATACTCTGCTGGAAAGGGAGGGAGCCTGTAACAGCAGAACCCAGTCTCACAAGTCAGCTCTTGTCTTGCTTTGTTAGCATCAGGAAAGCGTAAGAAGCACCGACACCTTTATGTGAGGCAGAGAATTAGGATCAAGGCAATCTTTCCATGATCTGACATTGCTTTACACTCTGAAGTACACTGACCCTTTTAAATTTGTTTACCATTTTGACCTTTTTAAATTAAGTCCTTACTCTTTTCTCCCCTCCTGCCTCCTGTGGACAGTAAAACACAACCAGCTTGTGAACTAGGTATAAACTGATCAAAGATTCATTAAGAACAAGACAAATGGCGTATCAGGCTAAATGTACTACACCATTAGATGGCTTAAACAGTTGCTTCAATAAATTGAACCTCTCACTGCAAAACTAAAAAGACTGAAACAGATCTCTGAGAAACCAAAACAGCTCAGATTTTGTACAAATAATAAATCTGTATTTGAGATACTCCACACTAACATAATGAATTGATATCTAAACCCATATAATGTCATGCTGCAGCTTCGAAAACAGGGGAGAGGAGGGTGGGGAAGGTAAAGAATGGGACCCTTCACAGAAGGATTGATGTTGGACAGGACCTCTGGAGGTCATCTAGACGTCCCTGCTCACACAGGAACACCCGGAGCACGTGGCACGGGGTGGCATCCAGGCGGGATTGGAAGATCTCCAGAGAAGGAGACTCCACAGCCTTCTGGGCAGCCTCTTCTGGGGTTCTGCCACTCTCACAATAGAGAAGCTTTTGTCATGTTCAGACAGAACTTCTTGTGTTTCATTCTGTGCTCATTGCCTCTTGTCCTGTCACTGGGCACCACTGAGTCTGGGGTCATCCTCTTTACATTTATACCTCCACAAAGATAAGACCCTCCCCGCCCCGCCAGCCATCTCTTCTCCAGGCTGAAGAGTCACAACCCTCTCACCCTTTCCTCATATGACAGATATTCCTGTTCAAAGAATTAATCTTCATTTAAAGGAGTCCACACAGTTCAAGGTTTCAGATGATTTTAACACTGCTACTAAGCACAATATCTTCCATATAAAAATATATACACATATAAGAAAGACACAGTTAAAGGAAGTTAAGAAAGAAAAGTCTATTATTTCTCATATGAGCACATTTCTCTCTTGCTAGGAAATGAATGCCTGAGTGCCAGAATTAGCTTCATGCAGTCAATATACATTCATTAAAACAGAGTGGTATCGCTGATTAGTATTCCATAAAAGTCATCTAGATGGAAAAAACCTCAAGAGTATAAAGTCTTAAGAAGAATCCCACCTTCCATACATAGATAGGAAGAAGTAGTCCAGCTTGATGACAGAGTCACCATCTCAGCATCTTTGTTCTGAAGCTTCACCTTCCAAGATGCAAGTGCGTTTGGCACACTCTGCAAGGCATATCATCACTAGACAAGCTAATGCAGAGTTTACAACCCCCAGATCACTGTTTACTGTAGTATGCACCTAGGAAATTATATACTCCTATGAGAGAAACCCATTATTATGGACTTCTGTTCTATCATGAATATTGTCCAAGCCTCCCAAAGGGGAAATTAGGTTAAACTGGACATCTATAGGCATCTGAATAGTCATGGTCAGCCATGTGGGCTGACTGTTTTCAGTACTGAAATGGCAAAAGTGACCCCCAGCTGTCCTTTCAAGTCTAAATTATACTATGTACAGCCTATTTATGTCCTGTCCAACACTAGAAGGAAGTAAAGTATCAGTCCTCAACTCCTCCTCTGAACTGAACAAATTATATTTGTGCTCAGTAGTGAGTCAAATACTAAGCTCATTTTTGAAAACTTTCACAACCTTCCCAGTTTTCTTCCCCAAAACCTAAAGTGTGGCAAAATAACATCTGTTATAACATGAAATTTTGATAGACACTTTGGAAAAATAAGCTTTCAAAATACTTAAATCTTGAAGGTTTCTAATAGAAAGAGTGATGGAAACAGCACTTAATAAATGGACCACCAAAATAAAAATAAATGCCTTACTGACTTCAGAGGGCTCTGCATTCATGGTGACAGGATGATTATGGTACATCCTAGACTTCTGTTAACTCCAGCAAGTTTGCTCTTTGACTGCCCTTATCTCTAGCAATGCAACTTGTCCTCGTGACTTTGTGCAGGAATTATTACAATTTGAAAACCAGTGGTCTTAAAATAGGAAGGTCACAGAGCTTTTCTCTACATTAGTACAACCTTAGAAGAACATTGCATTTTGCCTATATTATCCTGTATTTGCCTGCAAGACAGATTACATCCTTGGCCTTTTCTGTCATAGCCTTATTTGGTTAGGGATGTAGTTATTTCTAGGGCATCTCCCTTCCATGGTGGGGCATGGATTTCCGTGGAAGTCCATCATGACTTCCATGATGCACTTCCACTTCCAAATGCACTTCCACTTCCAGATGCAGCCTATTTAGTTTAGATGAGGGACCCATGAGCCCGAAAGGTATGACCATGTCTTAGTGCACAAGCTGTACATTTGTACAGATACACAGTAGAGCACCATGCTAAAATTGCCTTTGTTCATGATACAAGCAGGCAAGCAGGAAGCTGAGAAGTGCAGCTCACTGGATCAGGTAAAATACCACTCTAAGGTGGTCCCTGTGCATCCTGGGCTGAAAAAAGGTCCTGTAAATTACTACTGTGAACAGACAGTAGAAATATTATGTGCTTCTCGTGACATAGGCATACACACACATGTACCATATCTTTAAAGCCAGGCCATGACTTCTGTTACAGTTTTTCAGTTAGTATTGTAAATGTGCTCTAAGCTTCTTTTGGAAATGTGATTTTCTATTTAAGCACAATTCAGTCAAAGCAAAATATCAGACTATATGATATATAACCAGAGTAAAAGAAAATATTATGAGAGTACTGGTGCTTTAGGAAGTGATTGACAAGGAAAATAAAAATGAACCTTGTGACAAGCACATGACTCAAGTTCCTCAGAATTAAGCAGCCTGAGGCTGCATGGTGCCCAGAATTAGCTATGTTCACATCAACATATCTCTAACTAGTGATAAAGGTTCACTTTAAGGAGACAGACAGCCTCACTTAAGACCACAGTCATCTTAGATTTATGAAGTTACAAGATCAACGCTATCAGAAGATGAAGGGCTTTTATAGTAACATCATTCAGAGTGAGGTTTTTAGTAAAACAGCATTTAGCGGGAGATAGTAACCACAAACAGAGAGCAGAGGAAGGAAATGAAGTTATCTGGACAGATTATTAGATAGAAAAACTGTGAAGGGGAGGTACTTTTAAAAGGAGGATCCCTTATACGCAAATAATCTGCTTGCTCCATTCTAACTTGCCACTGATAGGATCATTTTACACAATTTTTCCAATGATTGTAACAATTTTGGTGGACATACAAGCAATCAGTGTCACTGGAAAACCAGCAAGATGGCCAGATATAGTGGTGAGAGATCTGCAGAAAAAAAAAAAAAAAAAAAAACTTTTCTGCCAGATGTGTATTCAGAATTCCTTTTACTCCATTCACATGCACTGTGTGTAGCACTTGAGAACTGTAGCGCTGTGTGAGCACAGAGAACTGCTGGGATGGGAGTTTTCAGTTCATGCTATCCTGTGGAAGGCTGCAACTTGGGCTATCAGAAATGGTAAAAGTTCATAGAAGTTCTAGAAAGACACTCCTTTAACTAGCATGCTTGGTCATATCCTTTTTGATTAAGGTTCCCCAAACACCCCACACTACTCTCCAACCCCCCTTCAATATCCATTTAGAGGCAAGTCTCAAGAGAAAGTTAGCTAGCTGTCTATAGACACAGATAAACATCCAGCTCTCCCAGATAACTGTGTGAACTTGACATGAATATCAAATAACAAATATGGTTTATAATAATTTTCCACTGATAAAAGAGCAGTAAGGAGAAAGGCTGCAAACACTATTATTTTCCATCTCCTGTATGTCATGCTTGTAACAGCACATTCCAACCATGTATGGGTCAAGAAATTTGTAGGAATAGAAATACATCATCATATATGTATTCATACATTCGTGACTTTATTTGTAGTGAGAAATACACTTCATTGTGATGCCAGAGTTACATCATTATGTCAGGAGCAAATTCTTAATCACTTTTTCCACTTCAAATATTCTCAAATATACTAGCAATGAGACCCAGTCTTTGAATTGTGGAATCATTCCCATGTACTAAACACTACAAGAATCATCATGATCTTGGCTCATATTTTGTCAGTGAGGGCAAATTTTCTTTAAAGAAGTAGCTAATTACTCTCTTGCCTCACATCTCTGAACTCCCTCAAGGTTGCATTGTAATGAGATTCAAAAGACTTGCCAGAAGAGTTGAAAGTACACTTGGTGGTTTTAAACATGCATTCAGATAAACCTGATAAATCTATTGATATGCTGGTATCTATCACTCTATATAAGATGATTTGACACAGAATAATGATTCTTTACATAAAATCTGTCACCAAGCATTCTGCACATTTAATAGAAAAATGTAAAGCATTCATTCAGGACACATCCATAAGAATGTCAATTAAAAAAAAAGTCCAAAAGAAAAGACAGGAAATAAAAAGTCAGATGAAAACACAAAAGAAGAAGAAACTAATGAATTCCATATATTAAAACCTCCCCTGTCATACAATTGGAGAAAAGCATCATGATGGGATAGTAAGCTGGGTTTAATAAGATAAAGCAAAATTATTAGAAAAGGGAAGTACTGAGGAGTGTGCACCTTCACTCTGAAGCCTGTCTTTCTACAACAGCATCTTTATATTCAACAGGACTTCATAGCCATTCATATCACACAAAGTGCTTCAGTAGATTTTGTTCTCATTAGCCTTGTGCAAACAACTGAACTAAGAGTGAAGGTGCTGAATCCTATTCCTTCTTGAGCATTGTTTACCAGAGTCCTCACTAACTTCCAATCAGTTCCACCTCTTCAGTTCTATTTAAGGCAATGAATTTCTACAGGTATTGTCATAAACCATAATTAGAAGGCGGTTTCAGTTCAATGAGACTTTATTGGCTTGACAAGTTGTACAGGGCTTGTAAATGTGTAAGAAGAAACAGAACTTTCTCTGTCCTGTCAAAAAATCAAGTTTATCCATCTAGGAGAAGGCTACTCTTTGAGTCTCAGCTTCAGTATCTTGTGCCATCTGCCTGTAGCTGCAGTGTGTAAGAATTAGAAAATCTATCTCATTTAATATGTTTGTAGGCACTTAATGCTCTTCAGATTCTTAGTTCATGTTTAAGGACTCAGATAAGAGAGCTACAACATGAATGTTGGTGCATTTTATTCATATTCTTTAACTATATGCATTTGATATAGTTCTAGTATCTGATTTCTTATAGGCAATGTTGTGCATTCTATTCTTCATCATTGTTTTATTGCTTTGTAATAACCCTTATGCGTACCGACAATAACAAAAATAAAAACAAAATAATAAAAAGATGTTACTTCTGTCATTTTGGTTAGCAAAGCAGATCCATCCAATCTGTGTTGGCTGTTGTGGTCCAGTATTCTCCTAATGTCAATGACAAGCTTACAGTTCCTGAAAGAAAAACTAACATCTCACTTGGGCAGTCTGTAGGGCTTTTCTAGGGTAGCAGATCGTTCAAAACCAAATTTCTGTTTCCTGTGAATGGAAATTAGAGGTGGTCTTATGTAAATATTGTCATGTAATGTAAAATCTAGTCTCTCAGTACTTCATGTATCACTCAGGCCTTCAGGGAGATTACTGTACCTGCCTGAGCATAGGCGTTCATTTTGTAAAGTTTAAAAATCCTATTTTTATATCCTATGAGGATTCCACATGAGGATTGCAACAAATATTAAGATTATTGTTAAGAGTCTTTTAGTTTTTTAAAAAATTTTGTCACTATTTTAATAGTTATATAAGTCTGTTTTATGTCCACTTACATTAAGAACCTTTGGCATTCAAGTGCTCTGATAATGAGGAAAGTTCAGTATTGGTTCACTCATGTTAAATAGCTACAAGCATGGTATTGCTCGTCAGACTCGGATCTAAAGGCAGCCCTGCCTTTACCATTTAACTTGCCCCCATACTATTTCATCCTTGAACAATTTAGATCCTTCAAGAAATATGGATTTCCTGCTCCCCTCCCCCGCTCTGCCCCCCCGCCATTTTCTCCTTCCTGAGACTTTCCCTGGGTTTTGAGAAAACAGACACCATAGCCACTATCAACAGGGGAAGAGTACATTTGCTTCAAGAAGGGAAACTTTATTTTTAGAGCTAGGAAAAGCCAGAATGATTTATGGTTCAGTGCTCATGAATTCAAATCCAGGCTTCAGTAGTTACCTCTCTAGATAATTTATCTGTTTCTTTCTATGAGAACTAGTGCATTCTGTCTCACCTCTTTCTCCCCCACTGCCACCACTGAAATACAAAATTTAGGAGTCTGTCAGAACAGAAATCAAGAATGAAATAAATATCAGTTGAGCAGAAAGGCTACTCTTACACGAAAACAAAACAAAACAAAAAAAACCACACATTAAAAAATAAAAACTTTCGCACAGGGAATGTATTCATGAACTTATTTTAAAATCTTAAAATAACAAAGAAACAAAAGTTGTGGATTACATAACTCTCACTTCACTAACAACAAGGAAAACAAGACAAAAGATAAACCAAAACCTTACCACCTTCTACTTCCATGCTTCCTGATCCAACCATCTACTAAAGTGCTCCCAACACCTCAAGCTGCAACAGTTCCCTACTCCCACCACACAAACTGAGACCCTCCTGCTTCCATAGAAGCAGATTTCAGACCAACCTTGCTCCCCTTAACAGCTGCCACCAGTTGTCTCATCACTGGCTTGGCTGAGAAAGGAAACTGTCAACCTCTTAGAGTCATAAAAAGTTTATATGGTCCTTGGTAAGCACTTTCTCGCTATTATTTTTCAACAACATACATTTCTTTCAAATTAAATGGCACACAATTTAAAAAGAGGAAAATTATCATTGGTTAAATATATAGGAGAAATTCACAAATCACTCATCACATAAAACTGAAATTGAGACTGAGATGCAAAATTAGCAAATGATGTGACACAAGAAATGGAGAAATTCTTCCAGCAACAGTAAACAACTTCCTACTATCTTCCCACTAAAAAAATGCTCTAGATAAATTTTATGATCCCAAAATATCATCTCAATAACTTCTCTGAAGTAAAATGTGCTTAGACATATCAGACTATTGTGAAAACTAATACCGAGAAAAAAATAGCGAGAAAATACATGTGAAAACATGATAAAATGCTTAGTCAGACTTTTCTGTTGAAAATTAAAGAGCAAATATTATTGCTACCCTCAAAACATTAGATTTACATTTGCAATCCTAGATTTCAGAGGAATTCAGATTTAGATTTTTAAGTTCTGCTTCTTCATTGTTACCTGTGCACTGAAAGATGAGCCTGTATGCACTGATCTTGGAAATAATTATGCACATGATAAATTTTATGTGCTGTAAGTGTTCAGTGCGATGACCCTTTGTGCATATAAAATTAAGTGGGTGTGTAAGTCTTAGCAAGTTCTAATCCATAATTTACTTTATTACTCATTTTATCATAATTTCTTTTTATTCATTTTGTTTAGATCAGTAACCAAGGACAATAAAACAGGGGTAATATCAGAAATGAGAGACAGGAACAAATAATGAAAATCCTTGGTTTTGGCCTGCCTATTTGTGAAATCTATGGGCACATACTGATTCTTAAAATGAGTTAATTTCCAAAGGAAACGGTCATCCCTGAGACAATGATGCACTAACGGCTGCCTCTTGCCATCTATGCTGCAACAGAATTCTATGTGCAAAGTCACTCCATGCTCCAGCAGGATCCCATCAAATCCAATTAACCTCTGAATTACAGGGATCTGCTGGTGTGAAACTCACTGCAAACTTACAGCCTGAGCAGGACCTTCAAAAGCAGAATGTTTCTGTCTGTCCCTCTAGCTTCATCAGAAAAGATAACTTCAGATTTGGAATGAAGGTCTGAAAGCTTGGCAGATCCTGAGACACGTGCCAGGGAAGAGCACAGCTTGCAACTTTCTGCTTTTGTAAGCCTGGTTTATATTTGGGAACCCAGTTCCTGCCAGAAGGGAGAACCATCACAGGGCAGTCTATGATGCTCCGTAGCACAAATATTTAATGTACTTGCATGATAGGAATGTGAATTAAAAATCATCTTCTCCCCAGCAGTTATTAAGTAATATAAAGAAGCATTATAAAGAAGACATATGAAGGGAGAAAAAAATCTAGTAAAATTTCCCAGGAATAGATTGGACAAAGAAATAAGCAATGTTGCTCCCCACTCACTAAGCAACATTTCAGTCTTACTAGAGGGACAGGATGAAACAGTGGTAAGCAGGGAAACAAAAAAAGGATGTAAAGCAATAGAAGGTAGGTACAAATTTGCCTTTCCAGTCTTTCACGACGTTCAATTATAATTTTGTATTCATATTTTCAAAGTATATAGTAAAGACAAAAAAAAAAGTGTGGAAATTCAGCTGTGACTTACTATGTATATAGATTGAACAAGGAATTTTTCCTCTGGAAATAGCAACGTAAAAGGTAACACTTGTATGAAAACACTTGCATAATTTTGCAGCAGTATTACTGTACTTAAGTATCCATTCAAATCTTACATAAACTTCTGCAAACAGACTAGACATTACAAAGACTAATAGAGATCAGAATTGAGTGCTAATGCTTGAAATGAAAAGATTTTTCCAAATTATAACTCCTTAGAAACAAGCTACTCAAAGTCTCCTTCACGGCTTAAGTATGCCTTCCTGTTACTATTGTCTAGCCAGATAAGTCTTCATTTTCAGCTTACACTTCAGAGCTAATGAAAACTCTCTCTGTATTTCAGTCAGGAAGAAGGCAGGTTTATACTCCCCGTATTAACATGACTAAGGTACGGGGCTAAAATCTCTGGGCTTCCCAAGACTGCCCTAGTGACACAGATACTCATCTACCCTCACATGAAGTTTCCTGCTGTGAACCTCTCTCTAGAGAAGTCTAAATCTCATCACTAACAGTACAAAGCACCTGGAAAGGCCAACCTCCCATTTTGGGATCCTCCATATTGCACGTTCCTATCTCCTTGCTTTTGCCAGTACAATTCCCTTCGTACAGAACCTAAACAGAAAATAGTCTAAGTCTATCTAAAGTCTATCTTCTTGTCTGCTCCTTTGACATACAAAAACTTAAAAGTATGCTCTTAAATGTGGCAAGTTAAGTAGGAACTTAATACTGTATATGAACTTCAGTTCATTCCTATTCAACAGAACATTTAAGCATACATAAAAACCTGAGCTAAGCTCTCCTAAATGGATTGCAAACAATCCATTGCTTTTGTGTGAAGCAAGTATCAAGGCCTTATTGGACTGCATTTATTTCAATATCTCCTTACTGGCTCACTTTGCAGGGCAAGGGTAGCATTCAGTTTCGCGCAGCCACTACCCCTGTTAGGATGACATACATATGTGTATATATGTGTGTGTGTATATATATTTATGCATATATACATATATATACACATCCCAAACATGTTGCTTCCAATAAGATACAAGCTGTGTAGCTCTTCTTCCAAAGGCCCATGTTATTTTAGACGGAGCTGTCACCAGACTGATTTGGATGAACAAAAATATCCATCAACAAAAACACCTAGATTTGTTCCAAAGACTTTGGCCTAATGCCTAGAGCCCCTCGGCTTGTACAACCACTGACAAAACACACGGTTACTCTGCTTTACTGACAAGATCTTCTCAAGCCACGTCCCAGAGGGCCTCCCGTAGACTTCCCTCTCGAGCTGCGGCCAGCAGCCCCCCGCTCCTGGGGGCTCCCCGCTGCCTTGGCTGGTGGCCCGGCCTCCTCCTGGCTGCTGCCGGGCAAGCTGCAAGGCAACTCGCGCGCTCCACAGCTGTCCGTGCCGCGTGCCAAACCCTAGGGTGATCTCCAGGCCACCGGCCACCTGGCTTGGGCTGCCTGGCCAGCTGCCGCCTCACGCCCAAGGCCAGTGAGGGCTTTCCGAGTCTCCAAACCCGAAGGGTCATGCAAGCACCACAAAAGGTGCCTTCCCTGAGCCTCTCTCCTACTGAAACCCAGACCCGAGGGGCTGGTCGTGCTTCAGCGGATGAGACCTTGCCACCACAGCTGTCATCCCAGCACGCAGGCGCCGGGAGCCACTGTGAGGCAGCTACTGAGGCTCCTTCCCAGCAGCTCCACTACCTGCTTGCTCTGGAAAGCCCATCAACCTCCTGCAGCAGCTGCTTAGACATTCCTGCTCATCTTTCCCTCCCTTTATTTTCCTCCTACATTTTGGGTAGAAATTTAATCTTCTGTTTTTTTATACATATCTTTCTTTCCCAAGAGTTCTCTTCAGCTCCTCTTTCAAGGATCAGACAGCTTTTGCTGGTGTTCACCATTGCTGGCAATGAGGAAGATCTCCTCCTCCTACCACTGCTGTTCTTGTTCCACTTTCCTTGCCCCAAAGTGCTATATATCATAGGTGGCTTAACCCTTTCTTCCACATGTTATTTATGGAGTACTGTGGGCACTTCGAAGGTGAATTCAAAGGAATTTTAATAAGTTACCAATGAGAGGGCATTCATAGCTGTGGTTCTGCCACACTCTCTGAAACTTCACCTCCTTCCGGCATATCCATATTTTACAGAGATATCTAAGCATATTACATAATATTTATTAAGCAGTTTTAAATAGATTTAAGTCTGTCCTACTATTACTCATCATACCTGTGCTACTTATTCTAATGGCTGGACTTCTTGTTAATGTTAAGCAGAAATGCAGTACACATTTTGAAACGTTTTTGATGATTATTGTTTCCTAGGCAGTATGGTGTCTTGTGAAAGCTTTGTAACAATAATGATAACAATAGTTCGTCCTTTCTTAAAAAAAAAATAAGGCTTCTCTAATCTTAGAATGCCATATTCAACAGACTTACGTATTCTGTGCTCCTCAGGAAACCTATGCACACTGGCACAGGGCAGTTTCTTCTAGTTCCCATGGCAAATACTTCCTGGATAGACTCCTGCAAATCTGTGGCCTTGCTTCTCATCACCACTGAGACTATGCACTGGAGATCTAGAAAGAAAGATTTGCCCCTTAGCTGTTAAGATGCCTTCCAAATTTCCTAACTTGAAGTAAATGTTTAATGCTATATTAAAAAAAAAAAAAAAGCAATGCAAGGGCAAAATGCAGTTCCATGAAGAAGAATTAATTTGTCTAAGAAGATTAGAGATCTCAGGCTCAATAATGAGGTGAGAAGTGAAGTAGATAGTTTCAAAATAAAAAAGTTCAGAAGGAGTAGAGAGGAGTATGGTTGAAGTAAAAAATCAGATAAGAAAGAAAAAGGTAAAGACATATTGGCCTCAAGTAGCTTTTTTTTTCTGTTCCTATGATTTCTCAGGCTCTTGTGTTCTAAGACAAGATCAATTGAGATTAATCAGTTGTATAGAAACCATTGTGAACTCATTGCAGGCTTTTAAAGTTTAAATTTGTTTATTGAGCACAATTTGGTTAGCATCAGGTGCTGAAGTTGCAGACACCAACACTAGCATAGAAATTACTTTATTTAGCTCCCAGTTGTAAGTTTCTATAGCAACTGGGACCTATAACAGGAAGCTGAGTTTCTGGCACATGAATGTTACTGCTGCTGCTAGAGATTGTTAATGCTGTATTTTTGGAGCACTCAGCTGTTCCCTAATTCTTTTTAAGCTCCCCTTCACCCTTTTTCCTGAGGTCTTTCTTCAGTATAAATCTGCCTGCTTAGTCATACTTGTAATTGCACCTTTTCCTCTGAACCTTCCTTCCTTGGCTCTAACACACAGTATCTACTTCAGTCATGGTTCAGTTTCCCTGGAACTGTTTGCAGAGTGCACTATGCTGCATTCTCATACACTTTCAAAACTCTGCAAAGGTTGAGAGCTGGAGGGAGAGGACCAGTGTGCTGAAGCAGAGTGAGGAGGGTCCAGACTAATGAGATATCTGTTTCAAGCCTGCTGCTCTCACTGCCCTTAAACTTTCCTGCACAAAACAGAGTTATGGGAGGGATGTCTTTAATGAGCTCCAGGGAAGTGCTGATTCTCTGCATACTGCTCGTGTTCTAGAATCAGAAAGGACTCATACCCCAGCCTGAGACAAGTTCACACATTTTCACGTAAGGTCAGAAATAAAACTGAAGCAACTGACTACCAGCAAAAGTTAGAGACCTCATTGCAAACCCTATATTTATTGGAAACCCATGACTGAATAACACCTTTAGACAATGAATTTTGCTAATGAGACTCCTGGTGGCACTTTCAATATTACCTCTATATTGCTGTTAGCTCTGTTAGAAGGTTGCTGGGGTACACCATAAAGAGGACTGTATTATATTAGAGGGAACAAATATCTCTTTTACCTGTAAAGCTTTATATTTTTCAAGTATCAACAGACTTTCTTTACCTTCCTTCTGGTGAAGTGAAAAACCATTGCAGACATGCAAACCATTGTTATGACAAGAGAAGATACTGATATAACTAGGTGTTTGGGTGGCTTAGCAGCAGTTAGCAGGCATTTTGAGACTGTGGTTTCTTCTTGTAGACTTATATTGCATGTTGTCATTTGTGAGTAAAACACAGTCACGCTGAATCATTAGATGTTTATACTCTCTAGTAGGTTTAACTTCTCTGGTTCAATTTCTTCTACACCAGAGAGAAATGTGTTCATCTACTCAAAATTCTCTGGAGTTGGGAAGTCCTTGTTGCTATTCTTTTTGCACATATTCCCATAAGAAAGAGCCCAGGCTATCCTGAAACTATACTAAACAAATCTTGATATCAAAGAAATCCAAATTTCTATGTGGTGACTGGGGCACGGCACAGATCAAATGTTTTGAATACCAATACCTTCAAGGGTCCTCAGGTCCACAATTAATTCTTGTTTCTTCACATATGAAAAGAAGTCATACTTTTAAGCACTTTCTCACTCCAAAGCAGCTCCAAAAGGACAAAAACAACACACAGTGCAAGACTGACAGTTTGTGCACTGCTAAGAAAGCTTTAAGAGCACTGAAGTTTGTCTTGGCATCTGGTTTTGCTGCAGAAAAGCCTCTAGGAAGACATATTCTGGACCTACATTTAGCATCTAGTAGATCCAACTCCAGTCTGTGTTGTGAAAGTCCAGATGACCTGGATATCAGCTGCTTCTGTCATTGTTTTAGAAATACGATTCATTTGCGTGCCGCTCACCTCTTTTAATAGCTATTTCTCCTTTCCTATCTGATCTTAACAAAATGGACTCATCCTTTCACAGGTTGCTAGGACTGATATTTTAAATGCTGGCAGTTTGATAATATGCATTTGTAGAGTTATTTTCCTGAGACCCGTATTTTAATTAGTTCTGAGTTGGATTCCCTATCCTAGGAATAGATAATATTCCAGTATATTCATTAGGAGCAATGTGCAGAATGATATAGTCTGATGGGGCACCAATTCTGTCTGGGGACTTATGTTCTGTTAAGGCTGCAGAACATTCTACCCATGTGGTGACAAACATACCCCAGGCACTATACATCTTGTTCTCTGAATTCTTTATGTCTATACCACTGGTTTCTCAGAGGGCCTATTCTGGATTAGGAATCATAGCTCCGAAGAAAATTGTGGTTCCTCACAGTTGTGAAGGTAACAACAGCTTTTGGAAGACCAGTGGGAGGACTGAGATGCTGGAAACTTGCTTTAAAAATAATTCATCTGCTCTGCAGTGAGTCACTCAGCATCACAAACAAGCTCTTCTGTCACCACTGTTCAATGTGCATAGAGAGCCCATGCAAGCAGAGCAGAGGCTATATTGTCACGGTCTTTTGACAAGCACTTTCCCCAGCAGCTTTTCATTCTCCTCTCTTCCATTTTCCCAGGTTTCTTTTTTCTTTCTTAACAAGCTTTGAATATTTTTTGTTTATTTTTCTTGTTTCGTTTTGCTTTTTGTTGTTGTTCCAAAATGGCAGCTGCAGAGCTCTCTTCTCTGTTTGGTTCTTGCTTGGAGACAGGAATCATGCTTTAGAACAGAAATGCAAGGCAGTTTTCCAGAACATTTTTCCAGAAAATCTGATGTCTTTATACATTATATCCTGCCTATGGTGGCTGACTAAGAGAAGAAAAAAGGTCTATGGGTAATTACAGATTTGAATGATTGGACTTTTAAAGATGTATTTTTTAAACATGTGAATTGTATTATAACTTTCCTGAGTTGGTCGTAGCTGTTGGAATTATACTTTAGAGGAATAGATAGGACTACCATTTTTAGAAGTCTAGTTTTGAAGGAAAGAAATGGTTATTACATCACTTCTGCATTTTTATAGGCTCGTGTCATTTCCTTTCATTATGCTGCAGTGATTATATTTTGCTTAGTTCAGATCATACTTCAGTTATGAAACATGAATCATATAGAAAAAAATAAATGTAATTTACTAAAGAAATGTTAATTTCTTCAGATAAGTCCACTAAGAAAGCATTTCAGTAAAAGATCATAGATTAAAATTTTGTAATAGTTTATAGGAGAAATTATCAGTGAACCCCTATGGGGTAAAAAGTTCACTACTCTATCTGAAAACAACTTCCATTTCCTGTTTTCAGTTATTACGGATCTTGTGTCTAACATGTTTCTAATGGAAGACAGCAAATCTGAAGCAGACAAGAAAAAGAAAGGGGAGGTAGGAAGAGGGAAGAGAGAAACCACAGCAGCAGCAAATATTATCTCAACATTGGAACAGAAAATTTCTTTAATCCTGGGGATCCAGATGCACTCCTCTCCTATGTCCCCTCATCCTTTTTCTCTTTTGTGTAGGAAAAAAATAAGAAGCTTCTAGCAACCTGACTGCCTGCTAAAGATGTTGGCTCATGATCTGTTTTTGTGTCTGCATCCAGCATTAATGTAATTGCATAAGAAATCAAACATTTTGCATAAAATTTTATAGTTAGATTTGTTTTAAGCTAGACCACAGCTTTGAGAACTACAGTGGGTTAGCTGGAAAATCAACATAATAGAAAGGAGAAAACCTCTGGTGAGAAAGGCTGTGTGGACTTAAAGTACTAATGAAACTAAATCCAGCATTTGATTGATACCACGATTGTCTGATTAAACAGAAGAAATTCATATTTAGTGCAAAAAGAATGTTGATATTAGACTAATTTAAATTTTTTTTTTGCATTTTTATTTGTGATGCAAAATAAAATGCATGCATTAGAAGGATCTCACTTTGTGTAATGTTCTGACTTCGTCGTCATATTTATACAAGAAAACAATGTGGTATTTGTTACTATCGAAATAATTAGATAATTTAAAAAGATGATGAGAATGACATGAAACTCCTATTGGAAAGGATTTCATCAGAAAAATGCCAAATAATTTATCATGACAGTAGCTGGACTTTATATTCTACAAGTTAAAAAGAAAAAAAAATGGGAAAATGTTAATTATCACCACACTACTTGATGGCAACATAATATTGTTCATCCATAGATTTCAAAGCTCGACAAAGGATGTAAAAATTACCATGAGCCTTTCATAAATACAGAAATTGAGACACAGAGAGGTTATACTAATTTATCAATGAACATATATTTTGTTCAAATTACAGGTGTATTTTAAATGCATTATAGGTGATGCAATTATCAGTGTAATTTCACCAAAACCAAATCAAAACTAAACTAACTTAATACATCATAATTTTAGAAAAATTCTGAGCACAGAGATTGTCTTCCCAGCATGTGCTATATTTCAGGTATCTGGGGCAGTGGACTAAAGCTACAAAAAGAAAAAAAAACTCAGCTTATCATGACCTGTGGTCATAATTATGAGTGTTGAAAGATATAAAGTACTGAAAGTACTGAAGATATAAAGTAAAGGTTAAAAAATGGATGTAGGAAGATATAAACTAGAAGTAAAAGCTGGCTATAAGAACAACTGCTCACATTAAATTGGATGATAATGAAGATGAGGAGCATCCTTGACAGAAGTAGAGGGAAGAGGACATTTCACTGAAAAAAAACTCATTTCTTAAAATCAGTGTAAGAGAATGGGTGATGTCTGCTGTGGATGGTTTCTGAATAGTCTCTACATGCAGCCTCATGCAGAACACATGAATCAATCTAGAGGTGACAAATGTATGGATGATTACTTTTAAGCAGTGAAGGTTAAATTACTCATCTCAATGAGTTTTAGACAAAGTCAAAAAGAAGCAAAGTCTTCTGACGCTCATTGTCTGCTCTAAGCAGTGTGCACTGCTACTTGTAATTAAACCAGCTACACAGGCATGACACTTCCAATGCACTTCCCTAGTCTTTTCAGTATTATGGAATTACTGATAGCTAAAACGTTATGGATTTGACCAATTTAGGCAAATCCTGTGCTGAAGGTGTTGACCTTTTGCAAATGGATTCCTTCTGCACATTGGGTTTTCACTTCTCCTATCTTGTTTCTCCTTTAGCAATTATTCATATTTTATGGCTTCCTTCAGTTAAAAGCTTCAGCAAAGGGGAACATTTATTCCGAATCAGAATGGAAGATCTGGTACTTTTCTGTACATTAAAAAGAAGAAAGTTCAATTTTCCTTCTGAAAAGCACAGAAAGACCATTACGTGAGATGTAAAGACGGAGAGAAAAAGGGGCTGAATTCCCAAAATATTTGATGGCAGAAGTAATAATAGCAATGAATGAGGCCACATAAATGATTCATGAGACTCATTTTTTTTCCTATTGTTACTAAAAAGAGGCTCATTATTACTGAAAAAATGCTTTGTTGGTGATGTAAAAAGAAATCAGTATTTGCTATCAATTACTTTCATTAACACTAAGCCTTTGTATACAGTTTTAGAAATATATTTTATAACAATATAATTTCGTAATTTTATCCCTACTGTGCTTTGAGTCTTCTGAGACCCACAAATCTTTTTAATACCTCTGCTCCTGCTGATAATAAAAAGTCTTGTGGGTGTAGTAACAGCTAAAAATACAATAGTAAATGATTCTAATATTACCATTTCAGAGGTCACAATGGGTAACAAAGAGACCATGAGCACATAAAATAAACATCCCCTTCTAAAACGCAGGCAAGCTGTAGCTGCAGGATGATCACTTTGAGGAGTTGTGCCTGCTTTAAGGATATTTTCTTCTTTGGTTTGAAGCCTCTTAGAAATATCAGAACATATGTCTGAGGCAATGAAATTTCAATGGGATATTTTTTCCTTTTAAAACCCAGTACTTAAGACTGACTGGCAACATAGGACAGCCACAAAGTGAATCAAACTAAGAGCGCATGTTTAGTAGAGAGATGTAAGGACCAAACAGAGCTAAATATGTTATTTTTGATTTTTAAACAATGTGTCACTAGAAACCAATGAAGACAATAAAGAATGGGATTACCATGCATCCATTTGAGAGATTTCAATCAACATTTAAATAGTTTTGGAGGACTTAATGTAAAACAGGGAACATTCCCAAATAAGTAATCAAAATAATCCATTAAACCTGTAATTACCATTATGCTTGGGTGTCCCCATGCTTTAGAATAAACTGATTATGTAAATACATTTGAAGTACCTCAGGCAGGTAAATGTATTTTTTTTAATTACTGTACATTATCTCCCTTGATCCTCCACTTCAAAATATATTAAATCCTTCCTAAATTTGGTAAACAAAATATCTGAAAGAGAAACATTCTTGATAAGGTTATAAATATGTATAAATAATTATAAGCTAAATGAAGCCAACCTTACAGTATTGGAATACAAGGACTATAGATCTATGTAAATCATGTCTAATTATTGTAGAGATTTGCTGTGAACAACTTATATTAATTTTCAGTAAGAACATGTTAGTGAACCTCCAAGAACTGGAGCAATATTAGCTCCCCGTGCCTATATATTCTTCATTTTTACCTGAATTGGGAGGCTGCATAAGAAACGGGGTCTCTGGCTCTCATGGGAAATTTTACTCTGAGTATTGCTAGCTTTACAATCACACTAGGGTTATAAACTTGACTGATGAGGCTAGCTATTTCTGTATAAATAGCAGAATAGCATTTCACATATTTGATGAAATGAAAGAAATATAAGAAATCTTTGCATCTTCCAGAGAAGCCAGAAGATTTATTTGGATTAATCAGATAGAGGAAAACACTTGCAGGCAGAGACACTGGTGTAGGCAAAGCCAGTCAAAGGTTTTGCACTGCTCTGTCATGAACAAATTTATAGCTCAACAGCAAGGAATCTAGTACGTTTTGTGCAGATTATCTATAAGGAGAAAAAAATCAAACCACAAATTCAAACTTCCAAATGAAGGAACTGTGTAGCTTTCATATGCATTTTTTATATTTTTACGGTAAAGATGGTTCCATCTTGATGACTTTGAGCAGTGGGCTTTGGAAGTTTAAAAGAAGGAGAGAAAGAAAAATCTCACAACTTCATACTTTGAACATCAATATTAAAACCATGTTAGTGTGATAGGAACTAAGAATATTGCCAGAATTATGTGCTTCCTGTCAGGAAAAAGTAGACTGTCAATGACTCTCAGTGGAACAGTCTTTTCCACGTTTCTCCATGTTTTTTTGCTCTCCTAAGTCTTAGATTTTTGGACCCGAACTTTCTCAGACCTTTGCTCCTGATGCCATAAAACTTTACAGTCATTGTGAATGCCCTGAATGTTCAGTTGGGTAGAACTGGACTTTTCTGAAAATCTCATTTCAGAGAAACTAAATTCCCTAAATTCCTGGACCAACACTAAAATATTTATCCAATTAGGTCAAAAGAAGTTCTTCTGAGAATAAAAAAATTCCCTGGAAAGTGCTATACTTTCCCTGAATATAGATAATTAATCTAGAAGATACAAGTAGTATGGCTTTAGTTTTCCCTTTAGATTTGCAATTTTTTTTAGTCTAGGGGTACCTCAGCTTTCAGTTAGTTACACGGAAAGTTACACTGAAATTCTCGGATAAAGAGGCCTCAGAGCTAAACCAGTTTCATGAAGAAAAGCCTCATAAACTTTGCCAGTAGTTGGTAATGATGGAAAGATTACAGATACAAATTGCAGAATAGACTATCAAAAGCATTACAAAAATAGTATATTTTATCAGTTTCAACTGGCAATCATTTTACACAAAATTTCACACTTATAGACTGAGACTGTACTTCTGCTTTGTACCATATATTTATATTTGCTTAGCAGATAAGGGGCTTTCCAGGACTAAGCATTGGAAGCTAGTAGAAACAAAACCCTGTTTTGGTTAGGTAATTCTGGAACTCATCTGGACTAAGGAGTCTGATAAATGTTAAATTCATTAAAAATTTTGGTACCACATCTTCAGCCCTGCAGAAGATTAACAGTGCAAACACTGGTTATACTTGGCCTCATAAAGGGTACTTATGGTTTTCAAACATTGCATCCAAAAAAAAGGATGTTAGGAAAAAAATCATAAAAATATTTCAACAGAAAAAAATATATATTATAAAGCCATGCTTTCCAGATAGTACAGTTCCATTGCTTTGCTTTCCTATTCTTTCTCTGCTTGGACTGTCTTGCACATGAAATGCAGAATGCATAGAAGGAAATAAGCTAATTACATTTCAAGTCATCAGAGGAGCTATAGTATCGTTTCTAATTTAATCTTTTATTCTGGACAAAAATGTCAAAGAGTTTAAGTTTTCAGGGCAAAGTTTTTTGTTTCTACAGCTTCGCCTTCATTAGAACCAAAACTTTCTTCATGAAGTCAAGTCTCAGTCTATTAGCTTGAAAATGTGAAGCTCATGTTTCTAGATGCTACCAGTGACCCCCACATGTCCAAATGCTATTGATTCAACAAGCAATTAAAAACCTAGTACCTTAATATAGTAAATGGCATCTTTAATGAGATACATTCTGAGAATGTGTACAGACAGTTACCAAAAAATACTGATATAATGGCATGAGTTATGCTGGACATAAAGGGCTGGATAATTATCAACTGTATTAAGAAATGACAACCATACTGTATCTCCCCCACCCCTCCCAATTACTGGAAATTACTAATGATGTCACTGCTATAGTTGAAAAGCAGAAAGAAATGGACATCAATTTTATATTATCCTTAGACATAATTTATGATATTCCATATTAACATTCAGTGTCTACAGAGGAAAAATTAGAGAAAAAATAGGAAGCTTTAGTACAAGAGATTGAAAGCTGGAAAAAAGGAAGAAAAAGTGGAAACAGAAAGTGGTGATTTCATTTACAGCTCTGAGTAACATATTACACAGATGTAAAAGGTAAGTGTCACGCATTAACTTTTATTGTTCATTTAACATAAGAAAGAATCTGAAAATTGAAAGAAACAGCAATTGTTAGCGTGCAGTCAGCCTCAGAGAGTCTGCAAGTTCATGGTAGACAAGACACTATATAACAAGACTAGCTTAAAGTTTATGACTAGAAAAATAAAACATGATTTTGCAACACAAGAAAATTCATAGATGGAATTAATTAGAGTCAGAGAGGGTAAAATTTTAGTAGTATTTAAAATATATTCACACATTTTCCATTCAACTTGGACTATGAATTCAGTAAGCTTTAGGAAAACAGCAACCAAAATATCTTTTCAGCTGTTGTAATTGGTTTTATTGTTTTTTAGGAGGGAGAAATAGAGCACCTGTAGAACTGTTTTACATGTCTAAAATGAGCATCACCTATCTGAAAGGTAATATCAAACATTAAAAAATAGTATCTTTAAACAAAAAAATCACATATACATGAGTTGTTTCCTTTACTAATAGAATTGAATCACTGGTTGTTAGAATTGATAAGCTGATAAATCTCCTTCAGGGAAATTGGTAAAAGATTCCCTAAAGCCTAGTCTCAGTTTCATATTCTGAAATGACCCACACACCTGCGAAGAAATAATTTAATAATTGTTTTTCATACCCTGAAACAGCCATAATTTATGCTGGAATTACATTAAAATAACTCATTTTGAATAGATGCTAAATCATGAGCATAACTGAGAGCTGTAGGAATGCTTGTGAAATCAGTTAAAGAAAACCTGTTTTATGTAAAATGAAAAATTCAACTGAAGTCAATAAAATTACTTGCAGAGTAAGTTACACATAGAAACTAGCCTTTCATAAAATCAGAAAAAAAGAAAAGCTACCTTTCCCCTGTAGAAAAGAAAAAGAAAATGAAAACAAAAACAAAAAGTATACACTTTTATTACTAGCAAATGCAAGTAAGTATGTATAGCTCATATGACATATCATCACAATACAACATGACAGCTATCAAGACTGGCAAAAGAGTAATGCAATTAGATTAAATATATAAGCATATATATATCATTTTTTTTTTGTATCTCGCTCTTAAAAACAAATGCAGTGGCTCTGAGAAAGAATAATATAACTCTTCTTTTCCTTGTACAGTGCAAATTACCAAGACAAAATATAGCCATCTGTCTTAACATGTAGTTGCAACATTTGACTAAGGTACTTTTAAGTCATGGCTTATTACTAGACAACAATAATGATTATAGGGAAACTGACCTGATTTTAATTCAGAATTCTAGTCATCTTTATCTCAAAGTTCTGTGGTTCTTTTCTACCACTTGTTGTCTTTCATAAGTGCTCTTTGTGCAGTAGCAAGTTGAGAAATGAGAAATACATATGTCACACTTTTGAAAATAATAGAAAACTCCTGAGAAAACTCTGTTCTCATGAGACTTGTATAAAGAGTAGAATGGTTTGTCTAAATTTTAATGTTTTAAGTTAGCTGAAATTTTATGTCAAAGATTCACTCCCAGATGCAAACTCTTTTTACCATTCTCACTGATACTGTCGGAGTTACTATTTCCTAATACAACTGTTCTTATCTAAGCACAGTTATGATGTGCTGTAAGAAATTACAGGATGCATAACACAGGAGGGAATTAACACTCAGTTAAAGGCGACTTTTTTTTTTTTTTTTTTTTTTTTTAATAGCTCACTTACTTAATTCAGGACAATTAAAAGCCAGAAAAAAATGAAGTCTAACATGATCTACAAAACGAAGTCTCTCCTAAAGAGGAGCAATGCATCAAGAAAGCTACTTAAAAAGTCACTTGAAGGCATAAGTACATTTATTAATAAGATATTTATGACATGCAAAGAATAAATGAAGAATAATGGCTGGGAAAATAACTGACACTGTATTAGCTGGCTTCTACTTTGTACATCTGAGGTCAGCATGGTTTTAACTGTGGATTAAAAATCATCTAAATGGATCTAAGAAAAATCTGAGAAGATTTTGTTTTGGGACAAAATCTAAGTAAAAAGGTAAGAATGGTGCAAGGCTTTCTTGCACTGTTGCATAAGCAGCCCAGGGAACGAAGTCCATTCCATGGCCAGAAGTCTTTCCCCATTCCAAGAAAGCACAATAAAAAATCAGTCTATTATCACTCAAAATTATTAAAAAATAAGGTGTAGGAGAAATGCCACCTCTCTGTTCAAGAACAAGTACCTTCCACTGTTGTATCTTCTTACACTTTCAGATTTCCTTTTACTTCATTATTGCTACTCATACTTTGCCTTTTCATTTTTTTTTTCTCATCCCTATGAGGTTATTCACTCACTATAACAGGGAGACTGAGCAATAGTAATAGCCACAAGCTGCCTACTATGTTCACAGAGTCTATTTACAAAACACTGAGTCATTTAATAAAATAACTGTAGAATAATCACTTCAGATCATTTACTTGACTACCTGTGATTAAAAATATTCATATACACTGAGTAAAATCCTTACCCATTCTCTGGTCCATGAAATGACAGATACCAGAAGTTGTCAAGCATAAAGGATGTATGGAAACCCCAGATTTGACCATGTGAAATCTCCTCTAGTAAAAAGCTTAAGGTTAAGTGTCCACCCAGCAGTACCTTGTAAATCCTGCTTTAGAAGAGATTCAGAGTTAGGCTACACATGAGAGATCTTTCTAAGAAGTAACTGCAATGTATACCCATCCTTAGGCATTTAAATGACACACAGGGACACTTAAAACTATGGGAGGAGCACACAGTCAGAAGTAGTTAGAGCCTGTGCCTGAGATTTGTCAGAACCTCATCTGCTGGATGTTCAAATACATTGAAAAAAGAATTCAAAATTGGAAGTTCAAGCAAGAATAGCTTTAGCTTTCAGTGCCTTCAGCTATGAAAATAAGATAGCATTTTCAGTGATGCTCACTAAAAAGATGGCATAGCAAGATGGACTTAGCTTAATAAGCAATGGAGTAAAGGTTACATTCAGTTCAGAAGACAAGAGAAAGGACAATAGGAAATGTAATCACTTAAAAAAATATATGTAAATGTTAATGTAAAATCTTAATCACCTTTTTGCACATGATGCCAAAATGGGTAGAGTGGCCAACATTGCAGAGGGCTGCGCTGCCATTCAGAGGGACTTGGACAGCTGGAGAGTTGGGCTGAGAGGAACCTCTTGAGGTTCAACAAGGACAAGTGGAGGGTCCTGCACCTGAGAAGGAATAACTCCAAACACCAGGGGTCAACCTACTGGAAAGCAGCTTCATGGAGGGGGATTTGGGAGTCCTGGCTGACAACAAGTTAACCATGAGTCAGCAGTGTGCCCCTGTGGCCAAGAAGGCAAATGGGATCCTGGCCAATATCAGGAGGAGCGTTGCCAGCAGGTCAAGTAGGGGATGCTTTTCCTCTCCTCTGCTCTGGTGAGTCCGCACCTGCAGTATTGGGTGCAGGTCTGGGCTCCCCAGTGCAAGAGGGATATGGAGCTTCTAGAGAGGGTCCAACGGAGAGTCACGAAGATGATTAAGGGGCTGGAGCATCTATTGTATGAGGAAAGACTAAGAAGTGATCTGGGCCTGTTTAGTCTGGAGCAGAGGAGGCTGAGAGGGAATCTGTTGCAGTTTGAGAGTAGGAGGAGGGAGGGGAGCAGAGAGAGAGGAAGGGGAGGTGACATATCAGATCCTGTGGTAACTATAGGCCCAGCTCTGGCAGTAACAGATTTATGAACAGTCTGTTGACTATAGGTCGCCTTCCAAACAAGCAGTCAAGTTCATGAATAGAATGACTTATTCAAATGCAGGATTTACAAAGCAGTACAGGAGTGGGATTTTAGGTAGCTTTGATGTACAAATCATCACTCATCCCAAAAAGATGGTAGTGGGCTCTCAACCTCAAGCAGTCTCTTCAGGCAGCTCCTCAACCCGAGGGGAGGAAAGGGGAATCAGATCCAGAACTTTCGGTGGATTCTTCCCTTCCCCTCCTTTCCTCCCTAGTTCCCTCTTTTATATATATATATAAATATATTTACATTTATGTAGAGCTTGAGTGACTCTATTTTTGTACTTATTTGTACTTATTTTTGCTATTGATTGGAGAAAAAGTCTCTTTCATTTAATGGTATAGTCAATGGAAAATCTAGAGTGCATACTCAGTGCAGGGGGGTCATACCTCGAAGGCGGGTAATTTTTGGGATGGAGGTGTGTTTTGACATTATAATGGTCTTATAGTGAAAGTTCAGCTGAATCGAGTGATTTGCTACCCTTGCTAGCTCAGCACCAGACACGGTATCGTGTATCTCTCACTGTGCAGCTATTGTGGGGCCTATCGGACCCAGCACAGGGAGAGCAACAGAGTTTGGCTGCGGTGTCTTCACTCTGCTCCATCCTCTGTTATTGCCCTTGGGCCGCGAGGAGGACAGGTTTTGCTGCCTGGGGAACCGTAGGGGAGCAGAGTCTGTGCAAAACAACCGTCCTGGAAGCAGCAACTGTGTATCACTCCAAGCAAGTCTCTGCAATGCCACAACTTCTGTTTGGCCCTAGTTTTTCTCTTAAATTCTCCCTTTTATATATAAATATCTGAGGGGAGAATATGAAGAGGATGGGGCCAAACTCTTCTTGGTGATGGCCGCCAACGGACAAGGGGTAATGAGTATAAATTAAAACATTGGAAGTTCCATCTCCATATGATGAGAAACTTCTTTATCGTGAGGGTGACAGAGTCCTGGCGCAGGCTGCCCAGAGCGATTGTGTAGTCTCCTTCTCTGGAGATCTTCCAAACCAGCCTGGATACCACCCTGTGCCACGTGCTCTAGATGATCTCTAGAGGTCCCTTCCAACCTCAACCATTCTGTGATTCAGTGAGATTTTGTAAAAGACCAGGAATCTTTCCTCATGGTCATTCACATTAGCACTCTAATTTCAGTTGTTATTAATTTACTTATGAATCTTAAAAAATATATATCTAGAATGGATAAAATGTGAAAATGTACCTATTAATGTACTTCTGGTATAAGTACACACTGTACCAGCAATTCTTTCCTTCTACAGTCTCTCTATTTAACAGATTAAAAATTCAGTTTGTGTAAATTCTTCATAAAAAAAATATGAGAACATTACTTAAGGTCTTTTTTGTTTTTGATTTTTTTTTTAGGAATATAAATTGAGTTCTGCTAGGAATTCTAAGGAGACATAACTTCTTGGTTATCTTGACTCTTTTAGATTCATTACTACGGAATTATCAGTGAAAATATGCTGTCTTCAGCCCTTCTAATTTTTCTAGCTACTACTTTGAAAAGAATGCATTAAAATATTATTACTGTATTTTGTAGTTTTATGGGATGAAAATGTCTGGACAACATTTTAGCTTTGTTTCTAATCTTTTCTTTTAAATGAAAGTCAGCTTGTCAGCAGATTTTTATCATTTATATATGTATATGTAAACCTCAACAACAAGAACATACATTTTACGATTTTGATTACAAATCAGAGGGTTTACATTCTGCTTAAAAAGACTTTAAGAACAGGAGTAAATGTATAGCTTCAATTCTCAGTTATATCTACTGTAATGTTTTTATGCCTATACGTAAATGTATGATATGTGCCTGATGGAAATACTAATTTATTATATTAAAAATATATTTTTTCCCAGTAAAGGCATATCTACCGGTCAAAACTTAAGAATCAAAATAGGGTGAAAAATATGTATACAGCCATCTTTCCTCTGCTTAAGAGTAGTGGGAAATACCTCCTGTCAGTACCTGAGTTAGATAAGCAACACAGATCCATTTTTAGATATTACAATGAGACGTTCCTGCTTCTCTTTCCATCTACTGAACTTCATTCATAATCATGGGTTAATCCTCTTTAAAACTCTGAAAGCATGAAAGATAGCACAACTAGAAAAGCCTTTCCAATAGCTGCGTTGTAAATCTTAAGGACTCTTATCTACTCCAGGCCTTTCTTTTTTTTTTGGCAAGTCTCTCGACAGAACTGAAATTTTGAAAAAAATGGTTGACCGCTTCAAAGAACAAACAAATCAAAAACATCGGTAAACACACTATTATTTTCAGTGAACTAACTCCTATGAAAATAATATTTAAAAATGATAATTTTCAGTCAATTACATGAGGAAATCCTTTCATAAAAATACTTCTTGTGATGTTTAGTGCTTAATGGAAAGATTCCTGTTGACATGGCTGCTTTTCTAGGACAGTTCCTTCATTCTCTGTTATGTTTCTAGGAGACCAGCTTTTGGGGAGAAACAGTGTTTCTCAGTTTGTTGATAATAGCAGAATAAAAAGTCTCCCTGCTATGAAAGTTTTATTTCAATAATATTGCTAATTTATTTTAGATCAAAACTCCTGGGCTGTTCTATAACATGAAATACAAAGCTATTATAGTGAGATGCAAGCAGTATGAGCAGCAGCAAGTATTGTTTGACAGTCAGATTATATGGTATGTATTTTCATATAAACTAAGGACCATTCTATTGTAAAAGCTGAGATATCTCCTTAAATATTTATATTTGTTTCATATTTATAGACGGAGATACAGGCATAAGCATTATGTATCCTGTTACAATGCAAATCTCAACTAAACAGGCAGTCCTTATCTTATTCTATGATTGAAAATTTCTGTCTAAGAAAACAAATAATCTAAAAACCTAACTCTGAAAAGTTGTCTGCATACCATAAGCCTGCTAGCCTATCCTGCAACTTTGCATACTCCATATGAAGCTTTATATCCAGCTATAGGAAAAAAAAAAAATCTGCTGATAAGCTCTTTAGAATCCAAAAGGAAAAATAGGACTCTGAGCAAAATGATGTCAAATATTCTTGCATTAAATTAGAAAATGTGTAATCATCTTCATGTCACTTATTGGATAAGAGCCTGAAACAAAATATTCAAATCAAAAAGAAAAAGATCGTTTCTTAATTTTAATTCTTTATGAAGTATTGAGGAAGAACTAAGAGCTGTCTAACACAGAAGAGCTTTTACAGAAACATTGATATGATTTACACAGTTTTACACTTCCACATGGCCACTGGGCTTAAGTGTTGCTTAAGTGACTGTTTGGAAAAGCATGTGTTTGCTTGTTGGCAATTGAAAATCATCTGAATCAAAGGAGGAATTATCTGAAACAAAGGAGATATGTGGGGACAGTGAGCAGCAGTAACCATGTTAGTTCTCTTACATGGTTGGTTTTGCAATAAACCAGCCAACTTGTAAGTAAAATGCAAATGCATCTTCTTGATTCTTCACTTCAGGCATTGTCACATAGACAATCTGACAGGACTGCACCAGATTGACTTTTTCTGCATTGCACAGTCCTTCAGGACTATATCTGATCTGTGTCTCCAAATTCAGGTGCCTCTCCATGCATTTACACTGCTCTTCAGGGCATAAAACAGACTCCCTCTGTTTCTTGCTGTATAACCAGCATTCTGGTGAGCTGCAGCGCTCATTTCATTTCATACATTTTGAAAGAAAAAAAAAAAAACAAAATCAGAATACACACATAACCTAAATCTGACTTATTTTATAGATCCACTTTATGAAATGCATGCCATCTTCTCTAGAGAAATCTATGACCAAGTGGTGTGGATTTAAGCAACTTGTACCACTTGGCCAAGCATCAGACATTGCTGCCTGGAATGGGTGTATTTAGCAGTATCAGTGTTGCCACAGACTAGTGAACAGAAATGTGATTTACAGTATTACAAGACCACAACCACATCACACTCTAGCAGTTCTTCGGTGAATCCAAAATAGTGATATCCAATCATCATAGAAATCAGGACTTTTTTTTTCTATCTAGATGATTACATACTTTTCAGTCTGTCTTTGGGACACCAGCATGTCCAGTATTTTATGCCTTTCCTCAGGAAATGATGTGTGCAGTTAGCACAGAGTTACAGTAGGTAAAACTCAGAAGGCAAATTGCTGGGGGAGGTCTGGCACAGTGGAAGTTTTGTGCAAATCTACTGAACTCCAAAACACACTTTCCTTGAATTTGAAGCTTTTGCGGCTGTCATGGTTGTAGTTGCCAAGGTATATCACAATAGAGTAAACATCTGTCACATTCTGCGTGTTCCCTTGATTGGATTGTGACTAAACTCTTGGGCAAACAACAGGGGATCATGTGCTCACCATTTCACATATCACCTGCAAGAATTCCAGACAGTCTTCATTAAGTGAACGCTGAGAGAGGAAGACTGCAGAAATGAAGTAAGTAAATAAATAAATAAATAAAAACTCAAACAGACCTCCAAAACTTACACCTGGTCAAATCATAAGTATCGATCAGGCAAAATCCTATCTTCTACAGGTTTCCACAGTTCTCTTAGTGGTTTGATTGCTCACAGAATCAGATTACTGCAAATGCAGCAGAGCAGTGATGTAATTTACATCTTTCGTAAAGTGCAATTGAAAATACAAGTGATGCTCAACTCTCTTCTCAGGCATAAACTGACTTTAGTTATTCCAGTGCAAAATTGGAAGAATCCTATCTATCTACTGTATTGGTTGTAATAATGTTCATTGAAAGACCCTGCTTTGATTACCTTTGTTTCCTATGAAGTAGCATGTGGTTTACCTGGGTATTTTTTAAGTATAAATGCACAAGAGTAAAGAAAACCTCAAGGGAGGCAGTGAGGAGGATGGGGCCGGCCTCTTTTCAGTAGTGGCCAGTGACAGAACAAGAGGAAATGGC
>JAWLRI010000950.1:2382935-2415496 GCA_034781795.1 Crypturellus tataupa | reverse complement strand
CTGCGTGTGCAGGGGGGTTGGACTAGATGGCCTCTAGAGGTCCCTTCCAACCTTAGGCATTCTATGATTCTATGATTATTTGTAGTAAGTAGAAGCAGTAAGATAGCAGAACTTATGAAAGTTATTGTGTTGGGAATGCTGTGTTGGGCACACTTTTACTGATTTTAGTTTTTGCTAAGAGTTCAGTGAACTAGTTCTTTTTTTGATACATTTTGTTTAGTTTTAGCTGAAATAGAAAGTGTTATAAATGTATTGTAAAATGCAGGTGCCTCAACAAAAGCCCATATTGATGCTTTCAAATTCTTTAATGATTCTGTGGTCCTATAACCTGAATGAATTAAGAAAACAACTAAAATGCCAAGTTCTTATTGCCTGAAACTTCCACAGGGACTAACAGGGCTGACATTTTTAAAATGAATCCTTTAAAGGCATGAAATTTGCACACAAAAATGCATGTACAGATACATAAATACTTCACCTGAAATTCTTCTGGGAAGTTATAGATATAAACTGATTCATAAAATGTAAAAAAAATAGAAAGGGGAGAAAATGAGTTTGAGAAAATTGGAAACAAACAAACAAACTATATGTATTTTCTTCCAAATCTGGGAGATACATAGCATTTGAAATAATCATTCTAACACAGAGGGGATGCTTTCTCTTTCCTAAATCTACTGAAAAAAATCTATCTATTTCTAACGAGGTAGTAGAAATTCCTATTGTGCTGGTACTGGAGCATAATGATTTCTTCCTGATTTTCTATAATGATTTAGTATAAATAATAAAGGACTTCTGTGAATGACAGTTTTTGTGCAACTAGCATCAAACAAAACCAGCAAACACTACAATCTAATGTGGAGAGAAATATTCCATTCTGAGTTGATGTTTGAATTTTTTAAAGATCAGTTTGCTTTTATTATAGGATTCAATTTTTGTGGCTTTTTATATTATGTTATTTCTTGGAAGATCAGAAAAAAAAAACACAGTTTATGTTTCAGTCTTTGTACTGAAACCTACAGATACCAAACTGTTAAGATATGTAAGGCAAATTTTAGGATAGTTTGTTCTGAATCTTAGCAGAAAACAATTTATCAAGAATAACAGTGATGCTACTATAGCCTGTAACTATGCTAACAAACTCTGTTGTAAACGCAATACTTATAAATACTTTCCACTCAAATAAAGATACTTAACGTCATTGTAAAAACTCTTGCAAACATACCCAAAAGTTTTGTTCAGGCTAGAAGCACCAATTCCACTGCACAAACCGATTCAATCAGCATCAGGCTAATCCCTTGGACCTTGCCTCCATGAGAGGTGGAAAAGTGCTGATTTTCAATGGAACTAGTTCCATCAAGCCAGAATAACACAACTGAATACTCCCATTAACGTTAGCCTACAAACAGTGCCATTGCATAACTAGGAAAAAAAAGATAGAGGGATATATACATTGCAAATTAGCCTATGATACACATAAAATACTAGTAAGGATAAAATAGTTTTAATTATAATTTTAGCGTTAGTCAAAGCAATATAATTTTACTCCAACCATTATCATTTAACATGTATTAAAATGAAAGAGAAAACATTTTAACATGAACTAGATGCATGAGTTATTTGAATACTTCAATGCAAATCCTTTTTTTTTTCCCTCACCCTCAGCAAAACCCAAAGAGGTATAACTATTCAAAAAGGAGATAAATCTGTGTAGTAATAAATAAGTAAGACAGCTTGTAAAGTATATAATTATTTATGGGAGGCAATTAGTAAGACATATTGTAAAAAATGTATTTGTGCCATGAAAGACTACTTGGCAAGTTACAGATAAGCATATGGCACTTCTGATGCCTTAGCTACTTAATTCAGCTCAGGCTTAGCTACTTCAGCAAGAAAAAATTATACCCTCCCTCCCCCAAAAAAACATTTTATGTTTTGAGACTTCTTTTCTTTAAACTATAGTGTAGCATGAAGGTGAAGAATAATCTAGAAGACTAGAAAACTACAAGATTTGGTTCCTCCAGTGACCTCCTACTGGATACTGGATACTAGATACTTAGGTTTAGGTTTTGCAGCCTGCAACAGGAGAGTCTCAGAAAACATCTCTTTCCTCTTGTAGTTGCAGACTGGGAATGGCTTTCCTGGCTTGCACTTTTGGCATCAAGATGCAGATTTTGTTTATCTTCACCAGCAAGAGCTCCTGCTTGTCTTGCTTAAAAAAAAAAAATGTTTCTCTTAGAGCAGAAGATTAATGGCTTACCTGACCTCTTTCTTTGTTGAAGGCAAACGGTCCTGTCAACTCTAACTGTAGCTGATTGACAAGTTCATTTCTGATCTTATCATGGGAAGGATATAAATCCTAGAAATTTGCCTCCAGGCTGTGTGGTCACACCCACACAGAGCCACACCAACTTTCATTCTTTTTGATCTATGAGAGAAGAAACTTTCTGCAGAAGGCTGTGCACTTCCACTCAGAACTATTCAAAGCCATTTTGGCACTGTCACCAGTCCTTTTGTGCCAATCTTGTTAAAGTGTTTCAGAAAAAGTTCCATGAAAGAACAGATTTTTTTTTGTCTTGAATGATAAAGATTATGTCAAAATTTTAAACTACACGAGTCCACTGTTTAAATGCAGGTCATGATATTACAAGGAATTCCCACAATCAGTGGACAGAAGGCAATATGTGCAGAGTACAAAAACTGCACTGACCCTGTCAAAACAAAAATATATGTTCTTTACTGGTACTTTATTTAAAGTTGACTAAATTAGTTATGTAACTATGTAGGCCACTCCTCTAACAGATTAAAACAATACATAAACTGGAATTCAGTCGACAGTTGTCTCCCTCTCTCTTCCCTTTTCTTTCAAGTGTGAGCAAAAAAAAAGGGCTGTTTCCACTTTCTGTCCCTTCTCTTCCCTTCGCAAGAGTTTATTTTTGTTGCGTTCAACAGGTGCTCTGCAATCACACTTCTGAATATTGACTGTTTCTGAAACTGTGCATGAACATGCAGATAGCGTCTCTGAGTTGGCATTATCATAATATTTTAATTAATATTATTTGAAGTTCTTTCTTTCTTTATACCATTAGCAGATGGTTTACTTATGTGTTATTGTAACATGTGCCAAAATGAGTCAAAATAATTAACAACATATAAATTATTAAGTACTTACGTGCATTGTCAACACTCCAGAAATCTATTCTATCTTTTCAGTTGGAAAATTGAACTACTAACTCATGTAACTCATGGAAGGATACCAACTATATACATATCAATTGTGCCTAATTAGATAGTGTTTTAGTGTTTAAAATAATGTAATTGGGCTAATTTTCTGTTTTAATTTGTAAATAGAATTGTATATCTGTTGTAGGGCATTTTGTGTACAATAGTACACAAAGTGTCATAATAACCAGATCACAATCAAGGGACCAGAAATCTTTGTTATATTCTTATCCTAATCTGTGAGTGACCTTTTATAATCATGAACAAATTATATTCCCTCTTTATTCCTTAATTTACTTTTCTGTATAATGGATATGGATAGACACACAAGTCTATTGGTCATCAATGGAATATATTTTTAACGGATAAAAGTAGCAAAAAATTGCTTTTACTAGACCTACCTTATTTTGCTTCTTATTTTCTTCAAGTGCTGCTGTACACAGCTTAGTTACTATACAATGCTATTCTTAGTTAACACTGTTGTGTTGTTACCATTGTGTTGCTACAACCCTTAACAGCACTGTTGCCCAGAGCACTGCAAAGCGTATGTACTTTGAATACATTGTGCTTAAAGCTGCTGTAGGACATAGGAAGATTTTCGCTGCTTGGGGGCTTTTTTTGCCTATCTCTAACATACAGAGGAGTAATCGTACTGAGGAGACACCTAAGTTTTGACCTTGCCTTTTTTTCTAAATGGGACGTTTCTCACCAATAATATTTAATGGAAAATGAAGGTTTAGTCATTAGGTTTTGACTTCGTTTTTAATCTTTCATTTGATCAGACAGCTTCTTTAGAAAATAGAATGATTTTGAAGCTTTAAATCAATTGTATTATACATTCACAGCTGTAAGTGAACTTTGATCCGTATCTGTTATTATCCCCCAAATGCATGAATGGATTATAGATAGATATGCATAGGCAGGGATTACAGATATAGATATGGGAAGTTTGGAGTCACAGTTAATGCATATTGTTAGCAATGAGTTATTTTGTCAGTCTTCAAATTTATTAGTCTTTGTGTGCCTGTGCTATAGAGCAGATTCAGATTTTTTTATAATCTGTAAAGAACACATTGAAAATACACAAGAGGTTAAATTTATTTCTAGGTATGGGCATCAGGATGTGCACCACGCTTCACTACTCGTGCTCATGAGGTCTGCCAAATCTCTTACAGTCCAAAGGCCCAAATGACTACCAGATGCCAGTACTATTCTCCTGTGACTGCAATTTAGACACACACACACATTTTAATTTTTACAGCTGCACTTCAGCTTCGTTCACTCACGCTGCTGTCTGCAGTTTCCTATGAATGGTACAATATATAAAAATCTTTCCATACTCCGATTGACCTTGGCTTAATAGTTCATTTATTAGCCAGCGGAATAGCTTTCCGGTGCAGCAATACACCCCTACCCAGCCACACACACATAAACACCTGCAGTATAAATATGAAAGGGTATTGTCTAGAGCTGCTGCCTTGGAGCATGATCAGTAGCTGTTGTTCAAATGCTGCCATAGGAGGTCTTGAAGCTGAACAATCCCAATAGTTCTCAACGTCAATCATTTCTCTCCTTGCTCACGGCAGGACAGTGTGCTGAGCTTTTGAAGGTGCACGTGCAGTTGCTCTGGGGTTCCCAGGGCAGCAGCATAGGTAACGGGGATTTCAGACATTCATCATTAGTGTCTTCTGTTGCGCACAGCTGCATTGCTGAGAATTAGGGATTACACAGGTAAGATAGGTCTAGTAAAAGCTGTGTTTTATGCTTTGCATGCTTAGTGCCTTTTGGCAGCATTTTGGTTACTATATCTTAAGGACTGTTCAAATTCAGTACTAGTGGAAAAAAACAAGGGTACTTGAAAGGTTTGGCAATCAAACCAATCAAAGAGGCTGAGAAGTCAACCTCTACCTCAAGAGTTTGTCTTTAACTTGAGTAACTCCTGTCAGCTGTCTTGAAGCTTCTCTGTTGCTCTAAGCTTTACATGAATTGATGGGACACTTCACAAAATCACAGAAATTATACATAGGAGATATTAAGTCATGCTGTCCTTGCTAATTGCTAAAGGAAGCTTTATACGTCACAATGCTCAATAGCAATGTCTGACCCAAGACCAATGAGTCTTTGGAACAAAAACAAATGTGCTTAAGTCCTGAAATCTGTTCAAAGCACATTTTGAAGAATGTTACTTCAGACTAGTTCTAACATAGGAAGTAGCCCTGATCCTAGAGTATATTTTCTGGTTTACTATAATCCAAAAGGACTTCAGTTTGCATGTTCTGAGACTACTGCGTGGTGGAAACAAAAGCAGAGTAAGGAAGGACAGGAAGGAGATTATGTTTCAGCCTTCACTGTGCTCGTGCAGGCATACTTGGTGAATTTCTGTTGTGTTTTCTTCTTGACAACGTCTAACATTTCTTAATCGAGTCATCCATCTATGGTTTATCCCACACAATTCCTGTTCTTCAGTAAATCAAAGCTTCAGATACTCATGGTCATACTCCCAAAAATCTTTGGATTCCTGAGGTATTGAGTAAAATAAAATTAAAAAAGAAAAGATCAGTTTGTCCTCTCAGTGTTTCAACCTTAGCCACCTTAGCTACGTTCTGGTAACACATACAGTACTGCTGGCCATTCTCAGAAACTTCAAGTGGAGACCCTGAGGCAGTGAAATCAAGCACAATATTTCAAATTATCATTCACTAATTGCAGCCTGTGAACCCAGTAAGAAGTCTTTTTCTTTCTCTTAATTATGGGAATTAGCATTACAAACAATTATCCATCTCAAATTCAGGACCATTGATTCTATGCATTTAAAACACTTAACTGTTGATTCTTGCATTGCTTTTAGAAATACTGTACTTAAAACTACATTACCCAGAAGCTCAAAAATATTTAACTATTGAGCTGCTACTTAATTAAAATTTCTTTCTATTTCAATACTGTTCTTACTTAGTTATGGCTTTATTTTATTTGGCTTCTTTAAAAGCTAATGGTTTGACTTGTAGTCAACAGAACGACTAATTTCAAAGAAAAAAGAGGCATGAGAGAGAAAAAAAGGATTTATTGGACTGTGTGCTGGAAGAGCGATTTTCACACGATATAAAGCTACATCCTCTGATTTATTTCCCAGGCTCTTTGTTGGCAGTCCCTGTAAACTGTATTTATTTTGTCCAATAATGTGGATTCATTTGGGTTTTCACAGAGAAAAAAAGAACCCAAAGCACAGAAGTGTTTCCTATCTGTAAGAAAAATCTGTTTATTTTACTGTATCACAAGAGTTTGCTTAAATTTTAAAATCAGATTTCTGATAGTCAAAAGAAAAATAACCAGAGAAGGATATTAGCCAAAATATGTGTCTGCTAAACATAACTTTTAAATCCTGTCAAACAACTAAAGGGCATTGCACTGTCAAATCATCAGCTTGCAGCTCCCTGCCCTGTGGTTTGCTGTCTTTTAGGGAAGGATGCAAACTGTTTAGCTTTCCCAAACCCTCCCCCTCCATCTGCCTACTGACCCATGCAGCTGCCTTAGCATTCGCTCCACTGGAAGCTTCATGCCTGCATTGATAGAAGTAAAATGTTGCAATGACAGTAGCTTCAGTGGGACGGAGAAAAGAATGATGGAGAAGAGTAAACGTGTTGAGTCTATAGATAGCTGAGAATTGAATAAGAAAACTTTGTGAATCACTGTGCACCAGAACTGTCAGAACATAACATTTTAGGAGAAAAGTGAAAAATATACACAGGTCTATAAACTAAATTTGCCACTTGTGTCACCATTGGGAGGGGGAGCAATACAGGTAAAGAAGATGCAATGCACAGAAATACAAGTATCCAAACACAGAATCCAAACATAAATGCTTAACCCACTGAAAATATATTTTAAATTCTACTACTACCAGCTTGTGAAAAAAGAGCTTCCTCTGTTCTTGACCATCATTTCCTTCACTCACAGCATTTTGGGAAAATGCCTTTTACCTGGTAATTGAGCACGCTTTTCTTCCTTCCTCTGGAACCTGTAAGACTATTTACAAAAGAATGTGATGCATCCCTACAGAATATTTTCTTTAAACAACCATGCAAGTAATTTTCTGAAGGGGCAGGTCCTGCTGATGAGTTTATGCAGGATTCACTGAGGCAGGATAGGCAGTACAGATCATAAATACAGAAAATTCACAAAGCTCATTAGCAGGTATAGAAAATGGAAAATAAGTTTATTTTATCCTAAGTAAAAATGAGCTTTCTCTGGATGTTCAATGCTACAAAAATATTCTCAGGTAACATTGAGCAGAATTAACAAATCTTCAGGTGAGATGAAAGAGACAGTATCTTTGATAGCCTGTGTTATGGCCATTGCATTTTGTTGCAAATTATAATTCTGCCTTGCATCTCTGTAGACAACTCAAGCAATCTGACAGACATAGCATCCTGCGAGGTAAAGATTTTTAGAGACGGCATAGACATTAGTTATGTCCAAATTTTAAAAGCCATCCAAACTTTGGTTTCTTTTTCAGTCTGAAGTTTACCCTTTATTCCTCATTCTCACCATACAGAGTTAAATATGTTTGTTACTTCAGGCTATATCACTGGGTAAAAGAGATCAAGGATTTCTCATTATTTTTGGTGAAACCCAAAGTTTAAAGGGATGACTGTTTTATCCAGTGATGGTAATCTCTTTAATCACAGTGAGTTGAGTTCAATAGGACAGCATTCACTGCTGATGTGTCAGAACAATTTGAAGTCTTTGCTTTTGATGACAATGATAATCACTGTGAAACTGGAACCATTTTATGAATGTTTCACTATGCTGTAGTGTATAGTGCCATAGTTGAGAATCTGTGAGCAATTAAATTATAAACCCTACTAAAATAATTGTAACTAAAATATTTGGTAATTTTTCTGAGCAGAAGATTTCCAGAGAAAGGCTCTGCATAGTATACAGTCTACTACATATACACAGTTTCTCTTCTGCTGAAAAAGACATACACTCACTATACACAATAGTGTTGTTTGACAGATGTGTATGGAGTTGAGGTCCAGCAGACAGATCACTGAGAGCCGTGCAATGTCAGTCCTATATATTGGCTCTACCCATCTGCTACCTGGCTGCAGGAATGTTACTTTACCTCCCCTTCTCTCTACTTTTTTTTTTTTTTTTTTTTTTTTTTTTTTGTCTCAATTGGTCTTTGGAGATTCCTGGGATATAAATTCAACTGTTTAAAAGTACTAATTTATGAAGTCAACTACTTACCTCTTAAGCTATCACATGAAACATGATATATTTGAGCTTCTTTCCTCACTGATGCTGTACCCAGAACATATAACATGTCCAAACAAACTTCCTCAGTGAAAGTTGGTCATTAATAACCTAATAAGACATGTCATTAATGTCAAAATGTATGACATTCCATAGCATATTTTTTGAATAGATAAACCATATAGTTTCACAGTCTTTCTACTTTCCTACTGAAATACTTTCTCCCTTGTCTGTTTTTTTAAAGCTGTATGAAATATCCTATAATATCCCATGGTGTTTACTTTGTGAGAAATCATCTTCAGGACTAGACTAGCATGTTTGCTCACATTGTTTTCAGACCAGCAATGACCTAAATTATATTACTGTAAAAAGACACAAATTCCTGTCTATCTGCACCAATGCATTTAACAATATTATGATGTAGTTTTGGCTGGGAAAATTATCTGGTAGGTTTTTTCAGAAATTATTGGGCCAGTATTGACTTTGCTGCAAGTAAAATATTGATGAATGTCTGAAGAAAACAATCTTTAAGGCCTGTTACAGCACTTATTTGAATGAAAGTACAAAAACAGTCACTTCCAGAAATTATCAAACTGCACTGCATAGACAATTGCACACGTTTTCTAAAAGCAACTGTAATGCAAACAGCTTTCCATTTCCAATTTGACACTGCAGATATGGCCCACTGCTCAAGGTGCTGTACCTCAATTATTTAAAAGGACAACTTCAGCAAATGCACTCCATTAAGGCATAGCCCTCGCCACTTTCCAAAAGTGAGGTTTGTTTGCAAATGCTTATGAGATAGAAAAGCCCAAGGCAGGAGAAAGATAATTCTGAAGTCATAAAGTCCTGGTATAAGTCTTTATATCACAAAAGGTGTGAATGAAAGCACAGCAGTGAGGCACTAAACAAAAAGGACTTGCTAAATCTTTAGTAGTAGCTTAATTCCTATTAACCTCAAGCAATACTGAAGGTTTGTATCTTTTTAAATACATTGCTTCTTTAAATCTATCTAGCTCTTATTTTCTTAAAGTGAGTCTAACTTGTACTCAACAGTGTAGTTCATCTTTGAGCTTTGTTTGAATTACACCATAGTTCTTCTGATCAACAAGTTATACCTTTTCAATTTTCAATAGATTAATGGCAGAATTAACTACCCTTTAAAGTCTTCCAATCAAGAAGCAAACAGGTCATTGTTTCTGCTTCCATTGCCTTAATTTCTGTCCCCATTCACTTTTGTCCAGAAAAATCTTTAAATTTTCAAAAATATGGTTGTTTGTATGGTTGTTGCCCAGCAGTTCCAATCCTCTCTAATACACACCTGACTTCTCCCCACTTGAAAACAAGAGAGAGATGTTCAAAGAATCAGATTTAGTTCTCTCCAACCAATACCTAATATGTTAAACTAACCTGAAGAAACTCTTGCAATTCTTTTTCAATGCTAGCCGGAAGGAATAAAGTAAGCTAGTTTATTATTTCAAATATTAAAAAGAAAATGTAAGTTAAGATTCTATTTGTATTTCAATCAAAAACATAGTAAAAGCAAGATACAGCACAATGTCTTCAATTTTATACATTAGGCAAACTGACTTAGCTATGCCTAGTTTTAAAACTATTCAACCATTGGCATCAGTTTCACAGCGGAAAAAAAAAAATCCTTAAAGCTTCTTTCATTTTACCTGTCCCTAAGTTATCATATTTTAAACATTTGTGCCTACTGTTTTCTTGGTTGCATTTTTATAATCAAAAATGAGCTACTCAAAGTTCGTTCTTTCATCTGATGTGGTAGCTCAGATCAGCCGGGCAATGGCACCATGAAGACAGAGGGAAGGAGGCTCGTTGAGGAGAGCAGACTCACCCTATCCCCCGCCTTCGAAACTGCCGCTTCTCTGGCTACTGATGAATGATGAGAGAAGCTGGAGGGCTTTGACGAGTAACCACTGTCAGTAACTTTGTCTGGTCACTTTAAATGTTACTGATAGACGTAGTGAGTAGGTCTCTAGACAGGGATTTGTTCAGATGGCTTAAGTACCTGTATGAGTTCAAATTGCCTCCATTACGTGTGGCTGGCTGATGGCCTACTGCGAAAGGATGAAGCAAATGCTATGTGTTAGCATTAAAGATTACCAGCATGTCATTTTTTTTTCCTTTAATCTAGAAGGCCTCTGTCACAGATGATGCACAAGCCATCCCTTTTGCTTACCAATCAAGTTAACAGATGCTTTTAGCTGATGACTGCATGCTTCCCAGTACCCAGAGCCACAATAATGTGGTTATTTTGGAATCTTCTGCACAGGATGGGAGAGAGAGGAATAAAGATATAAAAATCCTGTTCACAGCGTGGTGTTTTCAGTTTGAATTTCTGAAGGTCAGTTTTTTACTCGTAATTTTATTTGATTTGGTATGGCATGAGAAAAAATCAAGCTGAGCCCTAAAATGAGGAAGGACCTTGCAGCAAAGGAAATTTCTTCAGTACTCCAGGTCTCAAAAAATATCAGACGAACTTGTTGCCTATTCAAACAGCAAACTCTAAAAACAGAATGAATCCCTCTTCTCTTTTCCCACGTTTAGAGACAAAATGTTTAACCCCTCGTGCCTGTGCATCATTTTGAATGCTCAGCTATGTAAGCAATTATCAGAGTGAACAGAAGTAATACAAATGGCTTCTAAAGTAAGAAAAGAGTTTTAAGCTCAGAAAAGTTGAATAGCAGGAATGAAGAAATGTAGGAAAACATGAAGAAAGTGAAAGTTATTCTCCAGTTTACCTTTCAGGGCGCTGCTCATAGTTGTTTAAACAGTAAATAAAACCTATCATTTTCCATGAGGATAACTAATGCAAAGACTCATTACAAATGCCACTCAAAAGCAAGGCTGGTGGTTTCTATGCTCAAAATATTTTGCTGCACAGAGCAGCAAAGGGCAGCAGCTGGACGTCCCTGAAGTTGTCGCACCATACACAGCTCTATTAGGAACCCAAGGAAAGCTCCGAGGGGGTTAAAAGTCAATCGCAAGACCTGGGACTGGTGCCAATAATCCTGTACCTGGCCAGATTTAAATTGAATTTTAGCTGCCAAATGTACATTTTCAGATCTCCAGAGGAAGCCGGTTCCTCCGTAAGGGTGAAGTAGACAGAGGCAGCTGTTGAAATGGAATCCATTGCATCAAACAGCTTGGGAACTGATTGAATCTAAAATTGGACTTTCTTATTCCTTGATTTTTGCCTCAGAATGTGTTGAGGGGATGCAGGTGGCAGATAAACAGAAATGTATCACTAAGGCAAAAGGTTAAAAAAAAGCCTCCAAACAAACAAGATCTTTGTCTTCTGGGAGGGGGAAATAAAATCTCAGCAAATTCAGCAACAACACATAGAACCAGGCTCTTATCTTGTGTAAATTAGAGAAACTATTCTGGTTTATATGGATCTTGCAACAATGAAGCCTAGATTTTTCTCTGTTAAGCCAGTGCAAACATGATAATGCATTAACAATGAATGTTACATAAAAACTTTACTACAACATTACTTCAAGCCTAGGATTAGAGTTGGACTTGAAATAATATATGCACTTATACTATATCTTATAATACGCAGAATAAATGTTCATTTTTTAAACTTACACTTAAAAACAATGAAAAAAGTATTAATATTTTAACATCCAAGATTTGACAGTAAGAAATTCTAGAATTAGGGTTATCTGCTAACTCTTGATTTATCCTTAGTTGGCACATATATTATAAAGAAATCGTGGGGTAATAGCCTTATCTTTTTCCCCTGCAAGGTTTCAGATAATTTGGACCTCAAGCCCTTGTGTGATGTGTTTTTTTCAGCGTCTGTAGGAAGTACATTCTATTTACACCAACAAGATAGGTAGTTTAGCATGTTCGTGCAGCTGAAACCAAGATATAAATGCATTGTTGCTTGTGATATGAACCAACTTGTCACCACTTGTGACTACTGTCACCACAGTAGGTCTTGGTGCCTGCTTCCAGTTCCTATGTAGGAAAGAAAATATTGGTATTTTGTGCAGCAACTTTTTGACTGAAAATACAAAAGAGTGGCAAAACAAATAATGAAAATCTCTCAAATGAGGTAAAACTCCAGGTTTAACAAAGCTGACTATGCAGTTTCCTTGCATAGCAGTCTTTCTTGACAATGTGGCAAGTTAATAGTTGCTCAGTTTTCTGAGCTTTGTGGTTATCACAGAAGACTTTGCACTTCAATAATCTGAAGTCTACAGATTTCATTTTCCATATAAATGATATGAGTTAACTAAAAGAATACATTTTTTCAAAAGTCATTTTCCTGCTATTGAGATCTGAGCTGTATTTTCATCACTTATTGTGAAGGTCACTTATTGTGTTCAATATTTTTTCATCACTTAATCACTTATTGTAAGCGAAACTGAATATTCAAGACGTGCAGTGATTTTCCATCCACACCAGATTAAAAAGAAAAAAAAAATCGAAAATAAAATGCAACCATGAAAACTTTGAAATATCATTTTTAGTGAACCTGCAAATGTACAGAGAAGATAGAAGATACTAAAATCCAGACTTTCTTTAAAAAATGAAATGTATAGTAATCTTATGGGTCTAATGATAAGTATTTTTAACTGGATCACACTAAAGATTCTCCTTCCCTGATATTTCAAAGAGAAAGACAGGAAAATGAAGCAAAAGTTCTTGACCAACATGACATTATTTGAAAAGCACCATACTCTGTCTTTCTCCAAATGACCAAAGAGAAAAAGCTAATGGAAACTGACTCTCAGTACTCTCTGGCGCTGTGTTGTCGAACGACAAGCCTAAGAGTTTCACGGTCACAAATTAAACAGGGTAAAGAAATGCAATAAAAAGCCATGTTTTTCTTAAATTGCTAAATGCTTTTACAATTCAGATCTACAAATTCAAAACAGATCTTGCCAGAGCAAATTTTTGTGACAGGTCATGCATGGAAAGATACCATTTTAAAACAAGTCTTACAGCACAAAGCTTTTCTTTGGAGGCTCCAGGTTGCATGCCAGCCAGTCATTTCCCTCAGTGCCCAAAGTCACAACGGTGCCCACGGCTGCTGTTTGCATGCATGTTCCTTTCCTGCAGAAGAGGCAGCTCCATCAGTGTAAGAGATGTGGGGAACCTCTTCAGTTCTCAGGGATATTAGTGACTTAGTTCATTCATATATCTCCAAACCACCAGGCACTATATTTTTCTGCCGTGAGGGTATTTAGCCTGGAAATACACTGAATAGCTCTATTTTTAAGGGCTAAACATATTTACAAGAACATGTGCCATCTATTAATGGTAGCATTATCATCTCAGTAAGTGCGAGATGTTTATTTTCTGGACATTAAGGAAATAAATCAGCGCATGATGATGAGTCCTTCTCCTTGCCCATGTATTTTGTCATAGAATATTCCATGCAAGCTCAAAATGAATTTATGGACTGAAACATAAACACTTCCTGAGTTGGTGAAAGTGAAAAGAATGAGGTTTAAGAAACACAAAAATTGCTATTTTATAAGACCTTTCATCCTACTTCCTGGGTGAAGAGCATCTCATTCTTGCATATGAATTGGAAGATAAAAAATGCTGGATTTGGTGTCAATTTCAGACAGTAACCTTACTGCTTTAAATAAGAAGCTATCATTCTCGGGTCTACCCAATTCATATTTTACCTGTCTTTCCCAGCCCAGGTAGATAACTTCAGCCTAAGCTAGATCAAAAAATGATAGTACCAGAACAAAATTAAATTAGAATAAAAAGTGACCTTCTGTAACTTTAAGACCTATTTGACTTTCAGGTAAAAAAAATAAACAAAAATAAAAATCTATAGAATGAGCTCTCATTTTTATTTTAAGCTTATTTTAGCTTCAGTAGAACTGCGATATACAATTTTCTGAGAAATAAGAAACAAGCATCATGGTTAACTTAATAGAGAATTTGACTTTGAATTTACTACCTATTTAAGCTTCAAGAATTTTTCACAAAGACTGGAATGTTTTGGACTATTTTTAAAGAACAAACAGAATTCTCCCTGTTCATACTCTGTCTACAGAGTAAAAAGCACTCTCTGACAGTTGAATTAAATCCTCTTTGAGGTGGCAAAATGGAACCCCAAGTACAGTACTTCCCTGGCATAATATCATTGAACAGTTCTAAGCCCTTTGTTCTTTCTAAGCCTACTTTGAAAAAGGAAAAAAGCTAAGATGTGCATGTGATATAATGAGGATTTTTCTTTGGTTGTAGTTTTTCTTTCTTCCTTTCTCCATGATTTATATGAGTGTATAGGAATATTTGCAGTGGTCAGACACTGTAAAGCTCTTCTATTGTAATTCTCTTTCCTTTCCTTTTTTTTCTCCACTAACAGATGTACCCGTTTTTCCTCTCCAGAATGCCTTTCAACACCCTCTTTAAACTACTGTTTTATTCCACAGTACTTTAAATATTTCAGTTTCCAAAGATGCAAAGTACCAAGTTATGAATGCAAGGTGACCTCTTTCATAGGAAAAGGAAAACTGACAGAAAATCACATCTATTAAAACAGAAATACATAATTTTGAAACCTCAACGATCAGGTTATGTTTCAAAGGGAAATATTTAATGTATGTTCTCAAGACCTCCTAATACATAATTATAGCATTATTTAATTTGGTATATATTTAGTTTTCATTTACCACTGTATGTAAACATTATAACAAAGTGGACATTTAACCAACAAATATATAAAGGACATACACACATAACACAGATTTACCTCACCTCTTATAAGATAAATTTATTTCAACTTTGGGGCTGCAGAAGCTGACAAGAATCTTTGTACTTTGCAGAACAGTTCTAACTGTGATAATATATAAGAGACAGTAACACGGCTGGATTCCTAAATGCTTTCCATTATCTTGCACAATAATTTGGAGTTATTTTGCATTTTAAACAGATGATTTTCTACCTTGTAATGTCACTGTTATTAATTTATGCACCACGCCATACAGTAAAGTAAAATATTTTGGAGGTTTTGCACAAGGTGTGTTTTTGTCAAAGTTCTATCATTTTAGGTACATTGCTGTAGGTTGAAACAGTTAAACTGGTGTACACTCCTAGGGAACAATTTTGACTTTACACTGATATGTTCTTATTGGCATTTTAATAAAAGGTGATTATATAAAGACAGAATTACAAATAGGATTTGCAAGCTATCTATATTTTGTGATCTTCATTTAATAATTAATCACATCACTTCCTAAAGTTCAAATGATATGTGCAACTTGGGAAACTTAATTCAATTCATTTGCATTGGGTTTGAACTGAAGAGTATGAGAAGAAAAGATTGATTTACCATACTGACAATCATAAAGCAATTAATAATGAATAAATTGAATTAGATTGTATCTCTAAAGAAAGGTTTAAGTATACATTTGTGAGATGTGTTAAAAATATCCATTTCATGTGTAGAAAAAAAAATAGAAAAAAAAAGAGATAATAGAAAAAAAAGATAAAAAAAGATAAAAATCTGCTATTGAATAATTTCAGGTCTTTGGAGTTTGGTGCCTTAAATTTAACTCAGATTCTTTTTTTTTTTTTTTTTTTAATATGAATACTTTTTTATTCTTGGGTGCCAATAAACAAAAGCATTTATTTTAATGAAGCATATTACTTTTTCATTGCTTTTAAAACTTGCTTGATATTTTTACTTGCTGTAGGTGGCATCTCATACTAATTGAAATTCTAGCTTAGTAGGCAATAGACGTCGCAAAACCTAGAAGAACAAAATGTCCCTTTGGGTCATGAGCAATTTATGGTAAAGCGACACAAAATGGTGAGTTTCTGAGACAGAATTAGTTTGTACCCCACCAATAACTGCTTCAAACCAGATGCTTGCACTGCAATATATCACACTCAAAGTATCTATAGTAGCTACTACCATCTCTGAATTTCAAAATTTACTGCAATACAGTGACGCATAGTTATTTATAAATTAATCCTTGTTATGTGATATCTTTTTAGAAACAGTCAAGAGTAAGAGGCTCTGATTTTTCTGTCTGTCATACATTTTTTTTTTATATTCTAGTACAAGCCATGATAACCTTTAAAAATATATATGAAATGACCTGCAACAAGGTGTACTGCACAGAATTCAGCAAAAACCAACAAGATGATTGACAGAATTTTAGAAGGTATGATCTATGAGGAAATACAGAATGAACTGAAGCTAAAAACTGAAATATGATTATAGTCTTCAAACAGGAAAGAAAAGCCTACAGACAGAATAGTACTGTTCACCTTGCCTACCAGGCAACAGGGCAAGAAAAATCAGTGTAGTTTGCAGACATCAAGATTTTGATAAAATATTAGTAAAAATATTTTAACTACAAGAGTGGTTATATTGCTTGGCAGAGATGGAAGAAACATAATTATCCTATTTTTAAGAAAGTGCTGGTCAAAAAAAATGTGTATTGTCTGTTCAAGTATTTCAGATTTTGGTGCTGCCCAAACTTTTGTATGCTATCCTATAATAATCATTTTTATAGACTGTAATTTAAGTCAGTTATCCAAAATGGAATCACTCAGACTCACCAATGATTTTATAGTCTTGCCTTTATAATGAAAGGATACAAATGCAGATAGCAATAACAACAAAGGAAATCATGCCGTCAGACAAATCCACATGAATTTCTGAAAACACAGTGCCTGGACATGGTAATATTTAGGTTATGAAATCTAAAGTCTCTAGATATTTATTGAAACTCACCCATACATATGGATAATGCTTATGTTATCCAAAGTTTCTCCTTTTTTCCTTTATATACTAAATAAAGCATATTTAATGCATACAGAAATGTTTATTACTGCAAGATCCCACTGCAACATCACACATATTTTGCAATTTGTACTATTTACAGTAAGTCATATACAGAACAACCTATTCAGAGCTAGAGCTATGCAGAGCTCAACCAGGAAGAGTGAAAAACAATAACTAGCCATCCTCATAGGAAGCCAGAGAGATAACATCAAATTAGTTCTATTGATGGATTTACATGTTAATTGCCTAGTTTTATCACAATAACAAATGAAAAGAGATACTACCTTCTCCAAACATTCCTCAAAAAATTAATGAGCCAAGAAAAGATTGTGTAAAACAGGTAATCACTTTTTAATTGATCTGCTACCTGTACTATATGAAACATGCAGTAATACATCTGCCACAGTCTTAAGAATATACTTGTTGGTTAAGCTATATGCCTTGGGATAAGTGGAAAAGATGAGCATCCAAATATTTATTACAGGAACAGAAAATGTTGACAGCTCATTAGTAAGATAAACACAGACTCTCTGTGTACCGAGAAATACCTGCACATGCTTCAAGATCTGTGAATACGACAAAGACCCCAACAGGTAATCCACCATAGTGCCTGCTGTGGAAAGCTTTGTTCTTGCACAGAGAAAAATAATACAGTTTGAATTATAATTTCTTTCAGCTCAGAAATATCTCTGATGAATAGAGGCACGAACTCACTCCGAGACTGCAAATCATAAGTTCAGAAGTTGGTTGCATAGATTTTTTTTGGTCTTCTCTGAGTTTGCTTTGTTTTCCTCGAGTTATTAAGGATCATTTTGCACACAGTCATGCATAAACCTCACATTTCTCAAGGCTTATACACTCTTCTTTCCTAAAAAAAAAAAAATCAGGAAAGTATGGTAAAGACTACAAGAAAGTGGCATGCAGATGTGCATACTGTTTATTTGCACATCAATCATGCTTTTAAAGCACATTGTTTCTTCTCAGAAGTACAATGGGATCTGAGCATAGGATAGTATAAAGGGAAGAGGTTTGAGTGCGCATGTGAGGAGTTCTTTCTTCTATGCTTGACAAACAAGAATTGTAGGCTTTTATGACTTTTAGCCTCTGCATTGTGCCTTTATTGAGTGACTGTACTGAAATAGCACTTCGAGGATTTGTTCAGGGAAAGAAATCTGAACAAACAGAAGACATGCAGCATTAGAACACTTTGGAATTTGAAAGGTAGTGAAGAAATTAAAGATAGATGCCATATGATTCAACCAACTCAGGCATTCTATGTTCTTTAAACTTACCAGTCTAGGGCACATTAATCAACTAGTATACAGGTGGAGATGATTGCCTCATTAAATTTCTAGCTAGAATTGATGACTGCAGGGGAATTTGTCCTTAGGTCTATATTAGAGATACTAAATGGTTTGAACATTCAATGAAATATGGTATCCACGTGTGACATCTGCACTTTAGTTCTTTAATCATCAACTACATTTCCAATTAGAGATGATCTGTCCACACTTTCAGTTTGATCTAGGATACAGAATATGTCTGCAAGATGCTGAATTTGATCTTAACTGAAATACGGAGGAAAATATAGAAACAAAATAGAACAAGCGTTCATAAGCAAAATAATTACATTTACTTTGTATAACAAACTTGACATGAAGCTGCTCAGAAAGAGGGGAAAGGGAATAGAACAACATGGAAATGATTACTGTGGCCCAAAAATTGGGAGGAGGAACAAACTATGTTTTGAGTTGCACTAGTGTAAATAGTGTGTGTCAAGGAATCATATTGTCATCAGAGTGACCTGATAAAGATATATCACGGCAAAAATCAGCATCAGGAACAAGGATATGTGACAAAAAAAAAAGTGAAAAAAGAAGCAACTTACTTTTTTTTTTTTCTTTTCAAACTTAGTGAACCCTAAAGAAAAGAAAAATATATTTTTAGTGAGGAATATTAATGATGAAAAAGAATTTCTAGGTATCAGACTGGGACAAATTCATTAGTTGATGCACTAAGTCTTTATCTAAGGATAGGACAGGAAAGAAATCTATTTGATCTGAGAACACTTGTTATAGCTTGTCCTTGCTTTTGGAAATAGAAGTCACCAGATCTTTGGGGAGGCTTCAGTTCAAAACATGTAGGCTAGCTGCAGTATCAATTAGAAATTAGAATTACCTCTATACTAAGGTTTCTCTTTTCCACCTTCCCACAGTGACCCTGGTGAGTGAACTGTACATTTGCCATCTACAGCTACCTTTGCTTTGGCTGCAGGCTGTTTTTCAATTTTGTTGTTTTTCCCTGTTTTATATGCCTCTGGTCTTTTTCCATTATGTTGAGTAATGTGTAGGCCAGATGGATGCGTGTGATGTGATGAGACCAGTCCTCTGTATTTGTAGTGCTTTATTAATACCTTTATTTTATGATTTTTTTCTCCTTTTCACAGACTACCGCATAAAGCCAAAAAAATTGCTAGCTGCAGCTAATGCTCAGTCGATTGCTTTGAAATCAAAAGCAAAATCCATATACGCTTTGATAATACACATATTTTGCTGATATGTGTATATACATATAGATTTTACTCCTCAGTATAGGAAGCTGAGGTTAACAACGTCTAACCTTGGATAACTAGGACAATTAGTTGTTTTTAAGAATGTACTGCACGTATACCACAGAAAACAAGCTTTGTTTCTTACTGTATCTTTCAAACTTTTAATCAGTAAATAAAGAAATCCTCCAGTGAAGATAATTTAAGTGAGAATAATAGGTGAGAAATGGCCAATCCAATATGTCTGTTTAAGCATTAAGGGGGAAAATATTATCTTCTTTTTCTTCACAAAAGGAGCACATCGAATCAACAATGAAATTTGAATCTTTGTGAAACTCTATCAAAAGAAAATGTAAACTATTCCTACTGTGAGAAGCTGAATCAAGAAGTTAGGAAGCAGAAAAGGAATCAAAACTTTGTATTTTCAAAATAATATTGCTGGGGGGTGGATCTTTTACTATTGTTCAAGAAATAGTGAAGACAAGATGAGACAAGGAGGTGGTATGGAATTTATTTAGCTTTTTAGTGTTCAAAAAGTGTTCAGATGAATACAAAAATTGATTTGTTGTTGTTGTTTGAACGTCAGTAGGGTTACCAAAGAAACAGTAAGATAGCATCTGTGGAAACTGTTGCAGTTTGAGGTGGGTTGGGGGAACTGTAGGTCTGATCGCCTTCCAAACAAGTTCATGAATAGCCTGATTTATTCAAATGTAACATTTACAAAGCAGGTTTCAGATTTCAGATTATGGAGTACAGGAAATTCTCTCAGCGTGGGATTTTTAGCTAGCTCTGATGTACAAGTGTGCAATCATCACTTACCTCAGAAGATGGGAGAGGGCTCTCAGTCTTGAAGAGTCTCCTGAGGCGGCACCCCGACCTGCAAGAAGGAAACAGGTTCAGCCCGTCAACTGATATACAACTACGATGGATTGGTCCCTCCTCTTTCTTTCCTCCTTGATTCACTTGCTTTTTATATATATACTTTTTTACATTTAGATGGAGCTTGAGTGACTCTAGTCGTACTTACTTTTGTTACTGATTGGTGAAAAAGTCTCTCACTTTCATGGTCAATGGAAAATCTAGAGCACATGCTCAGTGAGGAGGGGTCGTACCTTGGAGGCAGGTGACTCTTGGGATGGAGGTGTGCGTTGGCATTATAATGAGCTTATAACGAGCAAAGTTCGAGCAAAGTTCATCCAAAAGGAGTGATTTGCTACCCTTACTGGCTCAGCACCAGACACCTTATCGTGTATCTCTCACTGTGCAGCCTATCAGACCCAGCAAAGGGAGAGCAACAGAGTTTGGCCGCGGTGTCTTCGCTCCATCCTCTGTTACTGCCCTTGGCAGCCGCGAGGAGGGCAGGTTGTGCTGCCCAGGGAACCGTGGAGGGGCAACGTCCGTGCAAACCAACCAACCTGGAAGCAGCAACTGTGTATCACCCCAACCAAGCTTCTGCAGTGCCACAACTTCTGTTAGGCCCTAGTTTTTCTCTAAATTGCCCTCTTTCAAGCAATTCTTCCAAAAAAAAATCTATTTTTTTCATTAATTATTCACATTTAAGTTAATCACTAATATTTATGAGAAAGAAAAGAAGGGTATTCTTTTCTTGGAAGGAACATTTTAAAATCAATCTTGTCAGATAACATCATTGAATATTCCTACCCAGACAGGTCTAACAAAGATGAAAGCCTCCACAGTCCCTGCCCAGCTCTAACACCATAGCACTTCAAAAGTGCCTGAAAGATGCAGATGTTTGACTGTACCATCTCTCCTGTTCCTAAAACTACTTTAAGCCCATCTGTGTATGGAAAGAGCAACCAAGCTATGATTAAAATTAAGAGCAAATGCCTAAACAATATATGAGGAACTCGTAAGCTGAAGTATGTCCAAGTATGACATTCAAACCGTTACTAACAGCAACCACATTTTTGGAAATGAATAGCTCTTAGAAATGAATCATCTATATTAAAAAAAGCAACATTTCTTGAAAGCATAGTTCAACCTATACTAATTATTATGTAAGTCACAATGCAAATTAATTTTCTGACAGAATCCTAGGAAAATCAGGGAATGGAGTTGTTCATTTGCCACAACACACTAGGGGATCACTTCTGGCTTTTCCTGAAGCCACAGGTTTAGATTACTTCCAAATATAGCCTAATGGATTAGATAGTCTGTTTTAATGTGGCAATTTTCTATGATCCTTTGTTTGGAGTGGACCAGATGTCTGTTGTTTTCTTAAGAATTAACTCTGTAATTGTTTTTAAAAAAGTACTTAGTAGATGAAGGCCACATGTTTGGCACAGGTGCATTTTAACTGCTCTGCTGTACGTTTCTATAATTAATGACTTTTGAATGTTTACCCCCTTTTTTTTTTTCATTTTCCCCTGAAGATTGCATGCCTACTGCAGCAAAGAGAGGAAAGAGGGAGAGGCAGGTGATGGAGTGTCAAAGAGAAAGATTGAAAACTGCAATTGCTAAAGCATTAGACCAACACTTTATACTTTGTAACCTAAGATCTGTTTATTTAAAAAATAAAATAGATGAACTCTGAATACATAGACAGGATTAGCAGCAAGGAATATAAAACTTAAAAATAAATGGAGTTTGTTGATTTTGTAAAACAGGCCACAAGATAGTAGAGGATTTCTAATTATTATCCTGATTTAAATGTGCACAGCAGAAGAGGTGCTCTCACATGTATGGCATTAGCTCTTTTTTTCTTTTTTAATTTAGAAATATATCAAACTGAATAGTTAGAGAGGAAGGTTAAGGGGAATATTAGAAAATTGACCTTCCAATTCAGATTGATGTATTCAGCTCATCTAAATGGATGTATAAACTAGCTGTTTAGTGTAAAACAGAAACAATTCCATATCTCTTCCTGGTTGTCATACATTTCCTATAGATTTTATCTTTTAAATACACACAGAGGATGTGTATTTGCATGCATTAAAGCTCTGTGTCACAACAAGTGTAAAAGAGTGCCCTGATTGATAAGGGGCTCAAGCTCTTTTTCTTCCCTTGAGTTTTATTTTAAATTTTTTGATATAATTTGTACTTATTCTTTGAATACACACTTTTTGGTTTTGAATCTTGTTCTGTAAAAACCTTGAGAAAATATAGAACTACACATAATCCTTACCTCATGTCTCTAATGTTTTCTGTTGCTTTTCCTTTAGATCAACTGTAAGTTGTTTATATCAGGGATTGCATTCATTATGCTTATCTTTAAAACATTAAGCACATTAGATTTTCTAATTAAATCAATATTATATGACAATGGAACTAGCACTGCAGGTCTACAATTTGTCGCCTGGTTGTGGCTTAATCTTCCTTAATGGACAAATCTGTTTTGGGAAATAAATATACTACTGTAATAGCAGAAGGAAGGATAAGATGAACAGTAATGATATTGAAGAAATCACACCAAAAGTAGAACTCTACCATCAGTTTTTATCTTTTAACTTTTTCATGACCTTTTTCATGTCACCAGGAAATTGCTTTTATGGCTTTTTTTGTTGTTTTACTGTGTTTTATTATTCAGCTACTCAAAACTTGTACTTACCACAATAGAAATAGGTACATGTTTGAAATTTTTAAATTGCAAGCACAAAAGCAGGAATAATATGTAAGAATATGGATTAATATGTACCTTATAATCATTCAAACATTAAAAAAATATAGTCATGTCAAAAGTGTATACTGCAGAGCTCCATATCTGTCATAATACAGATTTGGCTCTTCTGATAATGTACTTTTCTAATTCACTTCAAATATCATGGTTCTTTTCTCTAAAATACAATCTGCAAACAGTGATGCTCCAAAAATGAACAACTCTGTGTCAATTTGTCAAACACATCAGTTTGATAAATGCTCCCTCATATTTAATAAATGTTTTGTCAGTTAAAGGAACAGTAGGCAAAATTTTCCTTTTTCATAATCATGACAGTTGCATTTTGCAATTTGAATTCAGAATATAATACAGGAAAATATTTTTGAAAGGAAAATCCCTCTGGAACTGTTGCAAATTCTGTTTATTTTCAGTAAGACCCCTTTCCTCATACCCATCAAAATCTCCAAATCAAAATAGTCCTGGAAACAACTAAATCCAAATTATCTCAAATTTCTCCAAAATCTCTCTAAAAGAATGATTATCCATTTAGAAAGTTAAAATCAGAACAATGATACAGAACAGTGGAGCTTTTACCCTACAATGTAAGAACCTGGAGGTTATATGAGATCCATTACAGTCTATGCAATGCATTTCATGTGGATGGCACTAAGATACTATGAACAAGAAGCAATCTACAGAGATATGAAGTTATAACTACAGCTGGCATCACCTGACATTCAAAGTCCATTCACTATATTTGGTAGATGAGGACAAATTTCTTCCTGTCATTGCTTGGAAGAGCATCTTGCTCATACCGCTCAAGAAGCAAAATTTTCTCTGTGAAAACAATCGCTACCTGCTACCAACTTCTTTTGGCTTCTTCTCTGAGGCAACATCTCAAGGTACCTGCAGACTCCATAACTCAGATCTGTCAGCTCGTGCTTTTGTATGGGCACTGACGAATTGTCTTGTGAACGTGAGAGCACCTCACACTGTCTCCTTGAGTCCGAAAGTCCTGGGAGTTGAAGCTGAATGACAGAAGCTTCTGTCTTTCACAAGAACAACACAGCCCAGGTGATTAGGGCTGTCTTGCATATTTGACAACACACCTGTCAACCAAAAATCATTAAAAGGATTACTGACACTTAACTCACTCTCTCGGAGTTCTCTATCCAGTACTTTTCTATGAATACCTTTTTTCATCCACACAACATCCTTTCAAACAATGCAATAAGACGTATTCAATTTTCCCTGTACCTCCAATGAGAAATAATAGGAATTATAAATTCACATAGCTCCAGGAGCTTTATTTATAACAATAAGAATCTGTCTCTCATTTTTTAATCAAAAAGTTTGCTTTTTAAATAACTTCTCCATCATAAGCAGTATATATCTCTCTACAGACTAATTAAATGTATGAATACATTAAAGTGCATTAGAGATGCAGGACAAAATTCAGTTCCAAAAATAATTATTCTAGAAAACTGTAAAACTTATCCTTAGAGCTTAGAACAACAAATCATTCTAAATGTTGCCTAGCATTTAAAACACCTCCAGACAATATCCACCCTGAGACTAAAATCTGCCTTTCTCACTCTAGTCAACAAAAATGGACACAGAAAGGAAGTGTAGGAATCTTAAATCAGTGTGAAATTAGTGTCTGGTAGCAATGCCTAGAGAATAAGAGTGTGTATATGGATAAGAACAACAGGATTTTTATTCAAGTTCAGAGCTAAATATAGAAGACATGCCCCATTCATGTTGAATCTAGTTATCCTTGTGGACTACAACAACATCTGTGGCTTCACAGTGGCAATGAATCCCTGCTACATTACAGCACTCCACTGTCCCACCTGGTTTCTAGGGTAAACTGTTAAAAAACATGCTGTATAGATTAGATGTGATTTGCTCTGAAAGAAAACCTGCTGTCTGGCCCAATTCACAAAATAAATCTGAATCATTCCTACCCTCTTTTTGGTTTTGTTTACTGGCAAGTGTGAAGTTGAAGTGCTAATAGATAAGGAAAGGGGATTTGAGAAAAGATCATAATAGTAAAAACTGAAAAGATTAGCCAGTGAGAGACCAGAAACCAATCAAAGAGATTAAGGGACCAAGTAGGCTACAGCACTTATGACCTAGGAATCACTAAACTACCACTTTTTTGTTGTTGTTTGTTTTTAAACAATATTATGGAAAAAAAATATTCCCTTTAAAGACTTTTCTCTAAAGTTTTCCTATCAAGATTTTCCCCAACAGAAACTGAAAAAAACACAAAATATATTTTAATTCTATTATCTGGAAGACTCCAAACCACCTGCATAGCCCTGACTTTTTTCTAGAGCTACTTTTTCTTCCTAAAGAACATAGAGTGAGGGTTTTTTATTTTTCCTCTCTCTAGAAAAATCTGTCTCTAGGAATTAATTTTTACTGAATTAAATGGCGTTGTCTGCTCCCTATGGCCATAGTGGTGAAAAGAGATTCTTTTGCCTTGTCTGCTGTTTCTGCTTTATGTCTCCAGTAATTTGGATCTAGAAGAGGATCCAATCCTCTTGGAATCAGGAAATGCCACTTGCACTCAAATCACTCTTTCCGAAAAAATATTAACAAAAAATGATGGTAAATGCACATATATCTTTTTTGGTTATTCTTTACCATGAGTCTTGCTATATTAATTTTATTTAACATCTTTGTGCATTACTTAGTTCTTAAGCAGAGAACTCTAACTTCTGATTAATCTTATGACTTGAAGCGGCTGGAGGATTTTGTTTTTGCAAGTATAAATCTGTTTTTCAGTTTATACTGCCCAGAGTATTTTTGGAAGATTTATTTGTAGTCTTTCTGCATAAATGTGACTTCTTCTTGCTCTCTTGGACAACAGCCAGGTTTTATACAAGCATGTCATCTCTATAAACTGGGATGCACAATATATAGGAATGATCAGGTGCAATTGGCTCATACTTGCAAATGTTTTTTACCAAGAACCAAAGAACTAAAACATTTTTGAGCTATCAGAAAATGCTACTAAAAAATAGGTATAGGATCATGCTGTTGGATCAGCATTTACACAGATGCTTGTGCCAGCATGAGCTTTTTCAGGTGCTTATGAATAGAGATTTCATGAACTGCTAATCCTTCCTCATTTCCTTTCATTACACTTCATTTTTCTATTCTAGAAAACTCTCCAAAAGATGCTACTTTAGCTCCTCCTTGACTTATAGTATCTTCTCAGTTGTGTGTTATTTCTTTGCATTACTTCTACTAAATCAATTATTGCTCATTTTGATTTTCCTTTCATCTGCATGTTCTCAAGTTCTATGATGGTATCTTTCCATATTTATGAGTAGGAAAAAAAAATCAAAGGAAGGGGAAGGAGATCTACCTATATTATTTCCACAAAAGAAATCTTGCAGTCCAGAAGTATTTCTACATGAAAATAAGGTCTTTGCTTGCAATTCTTTTTATCATTTTGGTATAGGGATGCAGCTGCATATAGCAGCTGTAGATATCCTGTTATACTCAATGCAATATTGTTTTAAAAGTGAATTAAAAATAAAGAGAATTAAAATTTAGGTAGAAATATTTATCCATGCCATAGGCTTAGGTAGGAGATGATTGAGAAAATGCTGATAGTAAATGGGAATAATAGGAAATGACATGCTAAAATCTGGAAAAAAATAAGCTAAACTTTTTTTTTTTTTGTATAGTAAATAAATTCCATTAATAAATGCAAAAGATATTTTAAGATTTCAGAATATTGTATCAGTAAATCACCTGGTTGAAAGTAGAGATATTATTTTTTTCAGAACTAATTCTATCATTTAATCATTTTCCACTGATTGGCTAGATATCTATCTCCCTCCATAAGCCATAGTCACCTCTCAGAGGTAGGGAAAATGGGGAATAACATCAACAATATGCGGAAGTAGATTATAGATGACCAACAACTGCAGATTAATTGCTTTCCTCAGCAACTAAATTCCTCCATTCTCTGTGGGAAAAGACAGAAAGAGTAGAAAAAGAACCAAAAAGGACAAACCTGAATCCACAAGACATGAGAACTTCATTATTTTGTAAATATATTCTTTATAACATCAATAAGAGCTCTTCCTCTGTCCACATATGCACACATGTGTGTGCACACATACACGCACACTCCCAAGCACATCACGTACTGTGAGACAGGGCTAAGCAAAAGGATGCTGTTATTTGCAGACTTCAGACCTCTCCATAATAGAGAAACCATAATGCTTGAATGTAACAAAAAGCACATTTTTACTTTACTTATAAAACAGTAATGATGAATAGACACAAAGACAAAATATAAATATTAAGTAGATCATTTACAGAACCAGTCCAGAAAAAAGATAATTCCTGAAATGTCACAGTTGTACCTCCTGTACAACTATACTGTCACAGTTGTACTTAAAGCTTTTTTTTTTTTTTTTTTACCTTCCACTGCTCTTCTTCTCAGAGTTCCTTTAAGGCTGTGGCCACACAGGAGAAAAAGATGCAGAAATTTGTTTCAGAGCCTTTGGCACTACCCAAAGCCAAATACTCTCTAGTGAATAATAATCTTTCAGTGAAGTGATTGACTTGGTCTTAAGTTCCTGTTCACTAATAGGAAATCTAGTTGGCAGCATTTAGCAGATTGAGACTTTTGTTTCTTAGCTCTGAGTTTTAAGAAACATTCACTTCAAATATTATTAAGAAAACCCAGTGCTATTTGGGAATCACTCAATGACATCTGCTTTAATGTCTTGCTTCATTTATTGGGAATGACTGCAGGAATAGCCTGGGAAGTTTTCTGGAGATTTTCCAATCCTTGCTGTAGGCCAGCACTCCTTCAGAGCATTTTTAAGCAGCGAGGAAAATAAGATCTTGGGTTTTGTGTAAGAAGAGACCCTTCAGAGACACAGTGCCAGCTTTCTGATTTATTTCTTAGCCCACAGGTGCATCTACTCAAAGACTTTACTCATGGGATCCATATCCAACAAATGTCCCGCAGAATCAGACACCTGGAGATAATATTGTTCTTCAACTGTGATTGAAACCTGCATTGCCCAAAATCTTCACATTTTTGCAAAAATTCATGTCAAATGAGCTGCCTGTACATCAAGAAATTGCCCCTAACACACTACAGTCTGCTGACAGCCTGCAGAGGTCTACAAAGAAGCTGAAGAATCATGTTTCTGATGAGATACTATTAAGTGTCATACATATTCCAGGGAATAAATGGTGGAAAATGTGCAGAAAATGATGGTGAAAATGGTAGGAAAGATTATGTATATCATATCTAAGAGAATCCATGACTCTTAAAAAACTGTACCACCTACTTCCCCTCTTTTATAGATCTTTATTTCCAACATTTGGTCCAGAATTATTTGGCACATAATAATCATCTAAATTACTGAGATTTCTCACTACCTTGTTGTTTGATATAGATTTAACAGAGGACGAAGCTGAAAATCTCACCAGGGAGAAGTTGTTTCAGTATTTCTGACTAGCAAGATATTCTGTAACCAGGATGTGCATATGAAAAAAGAAATACACACTATCTACAGGTCCCCTTTTCTGTGGTTACCATTAGCAGGGATCCTCTGAGAATAATTCATTGAATCTGAATGATGAACGCTCCCTTATTAAGAAAGCTGGGAATTTTATTATTAAGACAATGCATTTGTGGCATTGCAGATATGCATGTGTGTGTCAGGGCTTTTTTATTAGTTTTCTTTGTAGGGATTTAAATTTCAAGCATGCTTGTGATTAAATTAAAGTAAAAATTAGCTTTATGAAAATCTTTATTCTAAAAGTTCCTGGTCAGGAACACATTTATTTGATTCTAATTGAGAGAAATAAGATATATATTAATACTGAAGACTAAAGACTTGCAAGAAGCAAGAAAATTGAATTACCTTCCTTTTCCCCTTCTTTCTGTCATTTTAAATGTCCAAATAATATTATTAACCCAGTAAGTGCAGCATGAAAAAATGCTCTGCACTAAGCAGCTCTGTGAAGTGCTAGATTGCATGCACTGGTTACCACTGGGGAGACTGAGTTGTTAAAAATTATGAAGGGCGAAGGTATAATTTGTACACGCACATCTACATCCCTAGCAAGCGGGCACAAACAGCGTCGAAAGTGTTTAAATTGTTGAAACTGCAATCTAATATTTAACTAATTGCATCCTCAATTGCATCCCCATGCTTGTAAAACCAGAATTTTAATTTAAGCTTAAGCTGAAAATAAATGATTTCAGCAGTTTAGAACATAGTGCAAATACTCAGTTACTTCAATGTTCAGTACTCTAAGCATTTAGTCTAGCAAGATGCTGTGGAGGTAACCTTTTCAAATCACCTTATTTAAGTGTCAGTTCCATGTATGGCATATTGTGGGAAGAGTTCCAGTGAGAAGAGGGAGCTCTGGATAAGGGTTAAAACATTAATATATACTGACAAGTACACACTTAAGGTATAGACAGATCATCAGCAAAGCCAAACAAAGGCAAAACTACTTCAGAGGTTTACCTTAAATTCCAATAGTTCAAACAGCAGTGATGTTTCTCCTGAATGCCCAGATCACAGCAAGCTCACACGAGGGAGAGGAGAACCTCATGCTCTGTGGTGGGCTACAGCTTGGCCTCTGCTGGCTGCCTCTACTCTGCAGAATTAGGAATACTGACCCCATTGCATTGTAGCATTATGGTGGGTTTTTTTTTCCAGTCTTTCAGTCTTTACACCAGCCATCAGAATTTCCACATGAAGGACATGGTAATGTTCTTACTTATGTTGCTAATTGGACAAAACAGTTAGATAGACGGCTCCTATATCATAGAATCCTTAAGGTTGGAAGGGACCTTTAAAGATCCCCTACACATGCAAGGTCACCTAGAACACGTAGCAAAGGATAGCATCCAAGCGAGTTTTGAAGATGTCCAGAAAAAGAGATTCCACAGCCTCTCTTGGCAACTTGTTCCAGTGCTCTGTCACCCTCACTGTCAAGATTTTTCCCTTAAGTTCCTGTGGAGGAATATGTGGTGTAATAGTGCTGTACTAACCCATTAACATCAGATGTGGGTATTGAATCACAATACATTCATTTTGTGTATGTATACATACATATACACCTACAGTAGGCACATACATTTATATATAAACATAAATGCATGCATACATAGGCACTCCACCTTTCCTCGAATACAGTATACACTATGTATACACACGACACAAACACTGAATACCAATTCAGTATAATTCAGTAACATTCACCACTATCTTGGCTTTCTCATCTCCTCGAGCAAGAAGAACATCAGACTGTACTATAAGCAAAGCCAATGATTTTCAAACATTTAAGGAAAAATTTGACATCATTTGTAGAAGAGAAGCAGAGAAAGTTCTTCCAAGTCAGGAAGTGTAGCGTGGCAAAGCGTTGCAGTTCAGGGAAGGCATATGGACATGAAAAATACTCTCTTGACGATGTACACAGTTTCAACAGTAGTGGTCAACAGCTAGAGAAATGGAAAGGAAGTGTTCCTGGAGGTTTTGTGTTATTCAGCCCTGATGGTGGAGGTGTTGGTCACCAACGTGACAGTCTGTTTCAGGACAGAAAAGAACATTAGCAGTAAGACCAGACTTGCTCTCAAGATTCCCTAAGGCTCCACGACAAGCTGACCTTAGTTGGGAAATTAGCTTTATGATATAAATAATAAAGCAGAAACATTTCTTAGAATAAGAAAATGCCTTTGGTCAGTTTAGACAGATCATCTGTCTATTTAATGCTTTATTATTAAAATCTTTATCCTCTTAAAATTCTTACTGCCAATTAGTGTCAATTAACATGAATTTTATCAGTCTGCTTTGGCTCAGAGTACAGTGCTGCAACAACAATGTAACTAATAATTTCAGTGTTATTTATGTCAGCATAAATGAGATGATAAGAATAAACCTTAATAGGCATGTATTTAAGAGTATGTTCTGAAACTGTAGTTTGTAAAGTGCCTGAAACAGGTAACAGAATTCCTCTGGGGCACATATGTGATCAGAAGCTAGCGATCATAAGCAATCTTCTACTTTTGGATCCAAAGCTTGTCAGGCAACACCTTAGAGGCATACACTACTAAAGAACATAATATTACATAGTAGCTTGAATTACGAGTAGGCTAAATATAAGTTGTATTAGTATTTCTGAAAATGACTTACTTTGGTCAGACTATCCACTCATGGGAAATCAGTAGGGAGGGTATGACTGTGGTGGCAATAGTCATTTGACTGTGGAAGATGAGATGCTTACAAAGCAGAAAAGCCAGGAAACTAAAATTTTGATTCTGGTGTTTGAATTGAAAAAAACTATTTGGGAGATCTTGGTAAATATCAATCAGCAAACTTTGAGTATAAATATATTTATTTCAGAAATTTAAGAAGTATAAAGGCATTTTTTTGAAGCACCTATTTCAGAGAATTTCAGTTTAACTCCTGATTGTACTTCTCATGTAGTTCTTGACATATTGCTGTTTCTTTCTAAAGAAATTTTGATGTTTAGTCCATATAGTGGACAAAAGCTCTTTCACAAGAAAGTACGTTCCTTTTTTTTTTTTTTTTTTGGAATATTGTTAACTAAAAGACATGTGCCTAATAAATACCTATCTTGACTGTGTCATGTAGCAGGATGAATTAGCCACCACTACCCAGAAGAAAGCAGCACGACTGCAACACTTTGTAGAGCTCTATTTGGTAAAGTAATAGACATGCATGAATGGTAACATCCTCCCCAAACATGAAAATGTAAACAAAATGGATGAAGAGTGCTTGATTATAAGATATCACCAAAGTTACCTACTTAGGAATACAAACATAAAATGAGATCAAAACTTTATGCTTTAGTAAATGACTGAGAGATTCCTGTAGGCTGCCAAGAGGAAGATTTCATTATGGAAAAATATATACAAAATGACCATATGGTGGACGACAGGTTGACTTTGAGGCAGCAGTGTGCCCTCGTGGCCAGGAAGGTCAATGGGATCCTGGGATGCATTAAGAGGAGCGTCTCCAGCAGGTCCAGGGAGGTGATCCTGCCCCTCTACTCAGCCCTGGTGAGGCCACATCTGGAGTACTGTGTCCAGTTCTGGGCCCCAC
>JAWLRI010000950.1:2333388-2380970 GCA_034781795.1 Crypturellus tataupa | reverse complement strand
TTAATAAAATAAATAGATAATTGAAGACAAAATGTTGTAGAGATTCTGGAAAAACATCTGCCTTGTTGGTAATACATTTTAGTGGAAAACAGAAAACTTCAAGGGGTCAGTACCACAGGGGTTTCCCTGAAGCTGTGTTTCAACAGTAACTTAACAATTTATTCCACTTTAGGGACTAGACTGCTCAAAGAGCTTTACCTTTAACAGTTAAAAGCTGCAAAGTTTCAAAGACAAATGTAGCTGATCTACAGGCAAGACTAATAGCACTTTCTGTGATCAGCAAATTTTACTAAGGAGCTCAACCCCCTGTTAAAAGCATAAGTGAAAGAACCAGCTGCCCAACATTGCCTAGTATTCACCTACTCCCTTTGGTGGCCCTGCCCAAATGTTTGAAAGGGGGCATTTCTGGGTGATGAAATTCTATTCTTGGTCACGTAAATCTACAGAGAAAGCAAATTCATTTAAATTTGCAGAGCTGTAACAGAGTAAAGAGAAACAAGATTACAGCCTTTCAAAGAAAGAATGAAATTAAATACAGTCTGAGACAGGCATCTGAGTAGCTCATCAAAGAAAGGGGTTGTTTAGCAACACTATGGGGGAAGTATTAGATGGCTCAAAAAAAGACTAGACTGTCTAAAGTACCGGCTAAGTTAAAAAGATGGTGTGAATATTCTTGCAAATGTTCACATGCATCAGCTTCAAATAGTTAGGTGTTGCTAAGTGATTTTTTATTCCACTGTGAATTAAAATGAATAAAATATTTAAAGTGCTCACTGATTTTACTAATAGTCTAGCATTAATCATGCTATCCTACATAGTGATACACTGCATATCCTCTTTCTGGGTCAGTAACAAACACACAAGCACAAAGCAAAATCAGTAAGGAAAAAAAAAAGCAGAGAGAGCGCCCTCCTGTTAGCCAGGAGGGTTAGCTGAAAGAAGGGAACATCTCCCCAAGACACTCTCCATCTCACTGTGTAATACCTGCCTGGCAGGCCTGGTATTTGTTGTGTTTAACGGAGGTTGCTGTGCTGTAGATGGACACGTCTTTTGTGCAACCAGGTTAAGACTCCCCAGGACAAATCCTCGAAGATCTCTGAAGATCTTCCTGCTTGGCTGTCACATTAACCTCAGTCAGCTCCCATATCTTCTAAAATTCTAGTATTCCTGAAATATCAATTTTCAGTTGTCATCTCTGCTGCTTGCTGCTGCAATCTACCAATTTTTTCAGAGGCACATGCTCCTTATTAGGACTGGACTTCTTTTTGAAAGGATCTGAAAGGATCATATAAATAAATACTTCAAGTCCTGGTGCTTTATTACTTATTGCTCACATTCAGAAAATGAAAACAACTATGCTTTTGTATCACAGGGGAGGAGATCAGCAAGAAAAACAAAAGAGAGACCCTCAACCAGGGAAAATATAGATGACAGGTATAAATACAGACATAAGGATGTAAGGAAAGGGACAAAGAAAGGAAAAGACAAAGAGAAGACCAGGCAGAAGGAACAGGAAAAAGTGTTTTGAGGAAAATGCAAAAGACGCATTTGTGTGGCTTCACCTTCTGATAATTGTCCTAGAGATAAAAGATTAGCTGCTCTAATGGTTATCAGATGGGAGCTCTGCTTTTCCTTAAGCGATGAGGTCTAACTACTGAAGAATCAAAATAAAATTATGTGAAAGGCCTTAAATTCATTCATATTTAGACTTGTATTTATTTCAGTGAATGTGTGGATTTGAGCTTTAAAAAGTGAGGGGAAAGGCTAAAGCAGGAGTAGGTAGGATGAAGTGCTTTGTTTCATGAAGTATGAATGAAGTAACTATTTGTTGATCAATTCATATTCAGGTAGCATTAGTTACCCCTGTTTGCAATATAGTAGCCCAAGCATTTAACCTATTAGCCTCCAGTCTGAAGTACATGCATTAAAAAAGTTAAATACAAAATAATATCTGTATTTTTTTCCTTTTCTTACTATTTTTAAATGAATTGTGTCATTCACCCCAGAAGCCCAGTTCATGCTTCAAATGCTTCATGTTAAGTCATGGAATGATGAGGGAGAAAAAAAATCTCTGTTTTGGTCTTGAACAGGCATGAACTCTATAAAAAAACTTCTAAGCAGAAACTCTTATTTATCAACTTCATTTCTGTACAATCTTGGCAGCTGCATACTTCAGAAGGTTCCATAAAGTAGAGCAATCAGAATATTATTTTTTGGAAAATAGTCGATAGCATTATTAACAAGCTTGCTAACAGCTTTGTCTGTGTGTTTTCTGCACTCATTGCCAAAATGGATGTTTAGTAGAGTCATGAATGTAATCAATTTCTTACAGTTAACAACTAATCTTGAGTGAATCGGAACAACACAGTCCATTAAATTCCTAATTATACATACATTTAAATAGACCTAGATGTAGCCCCTATTTTCACTGTATTTAAATGGAGGAAGACAGAGGGCTGAGCAATGCTGTACATGAGCCCTGCTCACAAGTAACTCTGGTTGGGTTAGCCAACCAGACACAAGCCAAGCCTGTGACACATAACTCAGGTAGATACATAAAAAAATCACTGAGTGAAATTAGGATTTGGCTGTCTGAATACAACTAACATGAGACTTGGCTACTTTAGCTAACGTACATATTGATCTGCTTAACAGTGTGTTATTGAACTAGATAAACACTGTCACTGCATGCCAGAGAACATCACAGCATACTACCAAAACACACACAAAAAATGTTTCTAATGGAAAAAAAAAATATGTTGAGTTCTACTATTTCGTAAATGTCTCTTGGATTGGTTTAAAAAATAAAAATTAATAGTAAAATAAAATAAAAAATAAAAATAAAAAAAAATTCAAATGTGTTCTGTTCTCTGCACCAGGCCTATGAAAGTGTTTACTTTGCTTTTTTGTATTTACCTATATCCCATTCTCCTTGTTTCTGTGATAAAACTTTTATAGCCCATAAATTATAAATCACATGTATGTATAATTTATAACTTTAAATACATATTTCATCTTTTTGCTTTTTAAACAGGGAACTATGTTAGCTTTGTTACTTTAAGGTCTCAGTAGTTGGAGAAATTCATGAATAAAGCATGCTTCAAGCTGCATTTACATTTTTATAGTGTCTGCTGTAACAGTATAGATTTTGCTTTCTAGATGAACACTTTTAGGTCAACATGATTGTCTTAAGAATAAACCCTACAGAAGTCTCTAGCACTTCATAAACATATTTTTTTCATTATTTCCCAGTACCTGGGGTACCTCCCTAACATACTCGCCCTTTATTTGTCTGTCAGAAAATTATGAGGCTTTCTAGGTGTCTATACACACTTATGTGGTTACCTATCACATATTATTTACTGCACTGATTTTTGTACAGGAGCCCAGTAAGATTTAGCTTTCTTTGAATCACAAAATTCTTAATTATACTATGGAATAATTCATAGCTGTTCTAAGAATGGATTTACAGGAGTAAGCAGGTATATTTCATTCCTACAGTTAAAAGGCACATTGTGTTTTCAGCCATTACAAAATGAAATACCTTCTTTTATTTCAGAATTACCTGGATTTACAGAGATGTTTTTCAGATTAGAATTTGGTTATATTATATTACATCTTCAAAGCATCTCTCAGAGAAAATGCAGATCGTCTACTGAAATCAGTCTACCTTGGGACAAACACCATATAACCTTTCTTCAACAAAAACAAATCCCAGGGATTTGATTCAAATTCATTTCAACTTCATTAAAAGTATAATGTTCCAGGTTACCCTGGAATTTACCTATAGTTTTTTTTTCCCCAGAATTGAAGTTTTAAGTTTTATTGAAGCTTATTCCTCCAGGAAATTTAACCATGCAAATTGTTCTCTTCCTCACTTTTTTTTTTTTTTTTTTTTAGTTTGAAAGAATAGAATATATATTTTGCATATAATAATGTTATTAAGGAAAATTCTATCACTGACAAAGGTAATACAATAATTCAGTATTAACTACAAAACAACCCAACATTTGCACTGATATTTTACCAATATTCTTGAAAGAGGGAAGTGTTCTCCTCTAGTTACATCTGAGCAATAAAGAGGAAGTAGAATTTAGAGAAAAGAAGACATAAAGAATGAACAGAACATACTGCAAAGTATGGAAAGAAATCTGCAGAAGTACCTTTTAAAAAAAAAAATCCCAAATAATCAAGATTCCCCATAGATACAATGCCTTATTCATTTTTGTAAATTGAAAATAAAAGTATACTTTTAAATCTATTTTTCTACAGAGAAGCTCACATATGTTCATTTAACCATTGTTAAAATAATCTATGTTTGTTAGCTGAAGCATCAAATGACTAACGCAATCCATTTTGGTGAGTCACTGCACAATGTGTGAACTGGTGAATATGAAAACATTTAACATTTCCAGAACTAAAATTGCAATTTGCATTCTCAGGGGCAAGAGCTTTGTGGCTCATTAGTATTGTGTATATTCAAAAGAGAAAAAAAAAAGAAGAAAAAAGAAAGAAAATGCAACAAAGAAAAAGATTCACACCAAACACCTTATAGCCCGTGCAACTCCTATTTACATCTTTGAAAAAGAGCCAAATGAGCCAAAAATATTTGTCACACTTTTGCACAACGCATACACAATGAAGAATTCACAGCAAGCTCTAACAGAAATCCCAAGGCTAAGTAACTTAGCTCATTTGTCGCAAGGTCTCAGAAAAAGGGGCAGTAACTCATATGAAAGCCATGCTGGTGCATCATTGCATACAGGAGAATATACTTGATCACTTCAGAGATTCATAGCTGGACAGCATAGACTTTGGTACTAGATCCTCTTTCTCTACCAGCTCGGTCAACCTTCTTCACAGTATGATACTACCCTTATAGATCCTCCTCCTGAATTTTATTGTAAGGGTGTTTCTAATAGGAACCAAGATATTAAAAACATCATCTGTAGTCTCCAAATCATTCTACAATAAGACTTGTCCTTCCCCTCTTGTTCCTACCTCTCTACCCGCCCTGTCCCCACTCTTCCTTTCCTCCTCAGGCAGTGAAAAGAAATCAGAAAACTTCAGATTTTGAATACAAGCTCTTAAAAGAAGTGGTAGTAGGATTTGCCCATTATTAAATCATTGAGAGAACTGAAATACTCCTAAATCCAGAAGATCATCATAGCTGTAGAATAAAAAAAAAAAGTATTTTGCACATCAAGCCATGAAAGCTGCTGCAGAGGTTTCCTTTTCAGTCTTGTCACCTGGAAGAGAAAATGATTCCCTTTATTTTGTGGAACAGACAGGAGGCAAACAGCACATGCCATTGCTGACTGAACTGCAAAATCAAAATTGACAAATCCTGGAGGAGGAAGCTACTATTATAAAGCTAAGCGCGACTTCTAAAGCTCCCTTGACTTCCTCAGCTCATACCTGCTGCTACTGCTCAACAACCCCCCAAGGCCCAAGTGACATTACTCTGGATTCTAAGACAAGCCAAGAAAGGGGATGATAATTTTGTCATAAAGAACTGAAAAAAAAAAAGAGGCTGACACAGAAGACTAGCCACCATTATAGGTTTGTACTATTATAACAAAGCAGGGGAAGGGGACTATATTAAAACTCAGCACACTTCCTGAAGATAGCAGCAATACCATTCATGATAGTTAAACTGAAGCCAGACATGACAAAATTAATGCCAGGGTTGAATAACTAAAAATTAGGTATAAGAATCCCTGATTTTTTTTCTGCTTTAATATGTCAAAGTAATTATTATTTGAAGAAATTGTCTGACTGCACAGAAATAAAATTAAAAAAGAAATATAAATCCTTATACTAAATGCAGAACTCCCGTTTCAGAATAGCAGGACTGCTTTAAGAACTCTAGTCCAGGTTACTTTCTATTTGAGGTACACTTCTTTCAAAAGAAGGATATGGTATATCCAAATCTGTACCTTTCCATTTACACTCTATTGTCACAAAGAGGGTTGATTTACAGAAGAAAAAACATTTATTCAAATTTTAAAAGTACTATTTATACAAAGACCCTAAATTTCTTTTCCTGGAGCAAGACTGACTTTAGATTAAAAATCCAAGCTGGCCTTCTAAATGTAACTTGTATATATCGCTGTGAGGGAGAAGCATGAAAAACCCAGCCATGCAAGTTAAGATTGGCATGTTTAGACTTCCTCTCACTCTCATGGGTTTGAGGAAAAGACCAGGAGCATTAATATTCTGTCTGTGAATGTTCAAAGCTTTCCTTTTGCTGAGTTCACAGAATGAACCCAGTAACTTTAAAGTCAAGTCCAAAGCTGAAGAATTTCACATCGTTTCCACAAGTTATTGTAGGTGTGTCAACTTTCACCAGTAGAGAAGCTGCTCCTCAGTTCACAGGAGCTAGGGCTGAGCTGCTTTTCTAAAACCTGTGGCTTGAAGTTTAACAAAACTTAATATTCAAGAATCCTTACAAATACATAGTTAGAGTAGAAATGTTAAAGAAATCATAGAATCAGATGAGAGGAAAACACCTATTAAATTAGAAGTTATTCATCATTTCAGACAAACAGTTGATCTACAGTGTAAATTTAAGCACCTATTTCAGTCCTGTTGCCTTCTCTTATAAACATCAGGATGTACATTTCAGATGCCAAGATAGAAGGGTGATGTATTTACTTAGTCACATGAGAGAGAGGACACCAAGTCTCAAATCATATGATGGTTGAAGAATGCACCTTTAGGTAGGTTAAGACCTTACAGTACAAACCAATCTCTAGATAATTTTCAGTGCTTTGGATGCACTGAGGAAGTCCTCTTTCAGTCCCAAATCTCATCTAGATAGTTATTGTAGACATGGACTTCATCTTCTTAATTAAAGAGAACTTAGTAACCAGAGAATAATTCTCTTGACTGTTCCCTTTCTGATAATCCTCAGGATGTGATATCTAGGCAGCAAATTGTTAAAGCAGTGGTGCATGTGCCACTCTCTCTTTACATAGTTCTTAGTTGAGGTACTTCTATGCTTTTATTTTCCTAAATTTTGTTATAAGATGATCGTTTTAACACTAGAGAATACTACCTTCAAACTTTTTTTATTTTGAAATTCTTACTTGGTGATTTTTTTTTTTTCCTAGGTAGAACTCAACACTGGTTATTGTTGATTAAATTAAGAAATTAGTGAACAACGCATTAAAAAAAAAAAAAGTAGTGCAAAGGATAGAAGAACCTCATTTTTACCCACAGTTTTCCTGGCTTGCAAAAACTTCCATCTAGTGCATGGAAGGACCTATGAAAATAAAAAAGTATTACTGCAAGAAGTCTATTTTCAGTCTTTAGCTGTCCACAATTTCTAAACACCTATAAGAAGAACTTTATTTAGTAACAGAATATGGACTTCAGAGTTTTTTGGGTGTTTTTGGCAGCAGTGGAAGGAGAAAAGTTCTTCAAGTTCACATTGAAGCTGTTTAGTTGCATAAATCTTGGTCTTCCTGATCTTTTGGGATTTTTAGATGTACTTTGAAATGGGAGGCCAGAGGTTTTTGTTTCTTCTTTTCCAGGTTGAGGTAGTTTTCAGAGGAAAATGGTTGCTTTTTGACTAGAAGCAGGTCTCAGTCCTACTACTACTACAGTCAAATTTCATTTTGATGAGTTACAGAAACTGAAAGTATTAATGAGACAGCAGTTGCAATCTTGGAAAGTTACACACACAGGTGCATGGATGAAGGACCGGAAGACATACTGGAGTCCTTCCCACATTCATTTCTTTCTTTGATTAAGAGTCAATTTTTGAACAGAAAAGAAAGGATTGAAAAGTGAGAACATCTTAATGCTGAATTTGTTATGACAGGAAAATGTGATTTTATATATAAACTTTCTTCCTTTATTCAGTGATCATGTAAGTGGGGTTGTAAATGTTATTCATATTCCAATTTATTCACCTAGAAGTTATTGTAGAAAATAATACCACATGAATACTGTTTATCAGGGTTTCTCCTTTTATTCTATTTGATATTCACTTTAGCTGTAGCAATACCTTACTTTATTAAAAAAAAAAAGCGCAGAATCACAAAGGCTCCAGATGATCATAAGTAAATAAATTAATTTTCTCCAAATTCCATGAGACTGTCTTTAATCACTAGCAATACCTGATTGCCATTTTTATTTACTGTAAACAAGCCTAATATTTTTCCTATCAATCAAAAGTAGTTGTTCCTATTAGGAAAAACATTGTTCAGCTATATGTAGAGGTGTTAACAGTCAGTAGCATTAAACATAGCAATGAGCTCTATTAGGAAAAGCATGATTGATTCAGTTATCTAAAGAAAGAAGCAATTCAGTAGAGCAACAAGATTTGTCTCCACACTGTGCTCCAGCCTGAAGTTTAATTTGGAGCGGTCTAATATACCAGCAAGTGACAACTGGTCCTGGTGATGGCTTCAGTAGCTGCTCACTATAAAGTGCAATGGATAAACTAGGGTAGCAGAGAAGGGGAAATAGAGAGAGGGAGAAAAAAAGCCAAAGATTCACGCACCTCACTTGGAAATTAGCCAAAGATAAAGTTAGTAAAGAGATTATGGTTTATGTCTGTAGTTTGCTTATCTTGAGTAAAATCTTTCTTGCCTGACTTGACTGCTCAGAAAAGTGTGGTTAGGCGATCCAGAAAAATAAAGTCCTTTATGCACACACTCTGTGGCACAAAGCAGCTGTGGGGGGATGAATGGTTGTAGCACTGGTCCACGAAGGAGAACATTAAAACCTGAAATCAAAGGGAATCTTTCATGGGTTTTCCATAGCTGTTAGCACTTTGAAAAGATAAGAGCAAGTTTAATATAATTTTTACAGCATATGGCTGCCAGTACAGCAGTTATTTTTAAATTTACCCTAATGTCTCTGCCAACTTCATTTCAGTGCTGACACACGCTGCAATACCCATGCTATGTCATTACTGGTCCCCTCTAGAATGGTGAGGCTGTCAATCATGTCTAATTCTGGGCCTCGACAGGGACTGTGTTTTGGATAAATATGCATCAGGGAGTGGAGCGATGCCAAGATAATTCATTTTCCCTATGACATAAACCAGGTTTAAAATCAGTTCGGTATGTAATCTTTAGAGAATGAGCTCCTTTCTGGCAAAATTATGATGCTATATAACAAATTGCAATTGTTTGTGCTTTAAGGCAGCTTGAAGGTCTATGTTTCAGTCATACAACATTTTTGAACCCTGCTATATGCGTGGGATTAAGCCTTCTTTTCTAGTAGAAATTGCTTCACATTAATTTAAACCAACATATCTTGAAGGTTTTCTGGATACCGTTGCTGGAAATTATCAGTAATCTACTTTTCTGTAGTTAGATAATCAGCAGCTTGCAAAGCACAAATGTCCTTCTCAAGCTGTCTTTTTTTTTCCTTCTTCTTCTTTTCTGCCTGGCATATGCATTTTTAATGGCTCTTTTTTTTTCCTATGGAGTACCACTACATACTACTCTAGGTGGGCAACTCAATTCATCTAAGCTTTGTCTTAGAGCAGGCCATCCATGACAACACTAATACATTGCACATGATATCACTTTAATCTATACTGGAGACATAATTTCTCCTGTAGAATGTCCTCTGTGCAGTTCGCTTGCATTTTTTATTTGTTACTTTGAAGACTGTCCTGCTGTATATTGCAATAATTCTAATTTTCTAAACAGAAAAAAAAGGGGATTTTTTTCCTTCATTTTTGTTTTAGCCAGGACAACTCAAATTTCTGATCTGAGGTGTACTTTAAAATCCTTTCCATCTCAAACACTATCAACTATGAAGTCTTTTCTTTAAGTTCTTGCTCCATCTATTAAAAAAAAAAAAGTTCTTTCACTAGGGGTCTATGTTGTCATATAAGAATCATCATAGTTAACAGAAAGATTCCTAGCAACTTTAATGGACAATAGAAGTAATAAGAGACAGGAGGAAATTGTATTTCCAGTATTCATGTGCTCCAGTATCTATCTGGTATTTCACTATTTCTTGTCGTCAAACACTGCTCCCAGTGGTAAGTGTAAAACAAATATTCACAATACAATGTATTTTATATCTGTGTTTGCTGTCTCTGTAAATAGAATCAATGAAATTAATTTCACAAAATGGTTGTTAATTAGAGATCAATCTTTTTCTAAGAATTTTGCACACTGCTAATCCTACTATATAAAACACAAATAACAAATTTATATAACTTTTGCTGCAATAGACAAGAACTCACATATTTCATATATTCGACTGACAAAGATATAGAATCCAATGGACAGAAGCAGAAATTAGAAGAAAGACTAAATAAGAAGGAGCAAAATGCTTAAGAGTGATGATCGCAAATACAATTTACAGATTTCCAAGGAACAGCTCTCATCTTAAGACTGTAAATTAATACTGTAAATTAAGACTCACTGTCTTTATAATGACATATTACCATCAACTGATTTCAACCTCTAGGAGACTGTGACTCTTTAATTTCGGAAAAATTCAAAACAAACAAAAGTCATACTTCATGCCATACAGATAACATTATAATAAAACAATGATCACTTCCATTATAGGAAATGCTGAATGAAATTACAAAGTCCTTATTACACTAGAAGCCACACTAGCTGATTACATCTATAGACCATTCACAGAATCAGAGTGGTTAAGGTTGGAAGGGACCTCTAGAGATTAGTCCAACTGCCCTGCTCAAATCTGGACCATTCCTGCAAATGTTCAACATAAATTAAGCTCAGTTTTTTTGTGCTGGATTGCATTTGTGTGTCATTGCTTAGGTGTTCTTCCACTGAGAAAGACAAATTCTCGGCAAGCATTCAGCAACACACCTCCTCAAAGAGTTATTCTCATTACCTGAGCTATGAAGTTATAGTCTAAGGAAGCTGATAATGTTTCTTTGTGAGTTTATCATCAGAATTGTTTTCAGTCATCTTTTATTCTGCAATTACCCTCTTGCCTTCCCTTAAAGAAATGGCAATATGCATCACAGAATAGAGCCTTTGGTTATTCTATTTGCATAGGAGCAGTATGGTTCCCTAATATGACCAAGTGACTCACTGTAATATTTGATGAACATGAACAGTTTTTTTTTTTTTTAAATTTTTGATGATTCCTTCCTATGAATAAATCACAATTTTTATAATAACTTGCAACTGGAATAAAATATGTATGTAAGGTAAAGGTTAGCTAAACAGTTTCATAGTCTAATCAAGCATGGTTGTATTTTCACAGCTTAGCAGCAAGAAATGAGTAGTATTTCACAACAGGGAGGCCTGACAAACCGCACTGACTTATATCAAAGAACAAAACATATTTCCTACATTCTTTAATGAAAAGGACTAAGAAATTAAACTGCATGAACTCCTGGACTACCGATACACAGCCCAGTCATTCTATCTAAGGACACTACTTTAAAATACTGATGATTTTTAGAGACCAGCCTACTCTTTTTGATGCCTTTATCCAGTAGGATGCGGTTGTTGCTAGGTTTTATTTCCTTTTTTCTTTTCCTTTTCTTTTCAGTGTGTGTGTTTGTGGACTGAAGAGAAGAATGTTGAACCTTTGGTTTAACTCATAATTCTCCTGTTCCCCATTATGCATTTCTGATTCAGTAGTTAGGATAAAAATATGGTTACTTCTTGATTTGCATTCAAATAAAAATGCCAGTTTGAACCAGCACTTCAGATCACATTTTGTTTCTGTTTAAATTGCAGGCTCCTGCAGATCACAGTTCACTTTAAATGTGTTTTCTCCCCTTTAAAGCATCTTGTTGACATAGCTGAGTTCATTGCTTTCAATGTGAGGAGGAAAACATCACTAAGGTTTCATAAACCTGCTAGCAAAGTCGAGTTGGAGAACTGCTTGCTTACCTATTTTGGTGTAGTTCAACTGAACACGTGCAAACTTGGAACAGCAGGACAAATCCCTGAAGCTTTCACTAGCAGCAAAAAAGCCTGAGGAAGAAGGGGAAAATGAGGACACAAAATGACTTACCAGTCATTTACCTGCATGCAGAGCAAGGCATGCATTCTGAAGGCAGGCATTAAATATTAGGTGATATAAATATATTTGCAAATAATTCTCATGAGTTCAATCATGTGGCAAATTCTGATTTACTGCCTTTAAAGTTCCCCATGAATGCATTTTTTAGTCTATAGTAGAATCCCACACCAAGAAAAGCTCTTTTATTTTGAGTGTGGGAGGGTTCCTCTTTGTTAGCCTTTCCCTGTTTTCTCTACCTCTCAACTTCAGAAAAGGATTAATTTCTAAAAGGCAGTTCAGGAGCTTCTAATAATCTCTCTTGGTTGTGTTTCTACTGTATGATAGTATTCAGATGTTGCTATGGCTCTATATTGTATTTCAATGGCTGAATATGTTACTTAGCATAAACAAGGGGTAATGTCATCTTCTGTTGAGATACTTGAATAAATCTTTGAGTACATGCCTACTTTTATAATTTACCTACCTCGAGACTTTTTCTGAACACGGTGAGACAGACTTCAAGCAATGAAGATGAGCATTTTTCAGATCCACTGTCATTTCAACAGATATTCCTGGGGTTCTTTGTATTTGATGCTTGATATGTCCACTGTTAATTGTACAATTATGGAAGCTTTTCTCCTTTCACTTGATTATTTTCTCATCTATCTCTACATGTATTTTTTAACCTCTTCATCATCACTCTATTTCCCCCTTTGCACTCCCTAATTTCTATGTCTATATACTTTGTATGAATTTCAGTATTTCATTTTATTCTTCCCTTTCTATGCTTTCTCTTTCAGTGCCAGTTCTTCTTTCTTTCTCTTCACCTAGCATTTTTTCTTGATATTGTTTTCTTTTCTATTTGTCATCCACATTCCCAGTACCTCAACCTAGTTTTCCTGCTCTATTACCACTTTAAGCAGCACAGTAAGAACAATTAGCTTGCCCATCAACCTAGTGAGCATCAACCTAGTGGGTTACAGAGATGAGAATTTAGGCGATATTTCAATGGCTTCCTTGCAAATAGCAACAAACAGGTAGGGGTAAGGACACTTCAAGAGTGGTGAAAAGATCTAGGATAACACAGCAAAAAATAACTCCACTTTCTAGGTTGACCTTCAATAGTTCCCCTATTAGCAATTACAGGCAAATATTTTCACAGCCAGCCAAGTAAAGGGGAGATCATCAACTTGGGATGATTTCAATTCTGGGGGGCTGAAACAACCAGTATTTTTCTCCTCTTTCTTCCTCATAAAATAAAACAGTATTTCAGACATTCTCCGGTTCATCAACATCTTCCTAAGAAGACATCTCTAACAACAATTACTGAAAGCTTTTCCTGAATTTAATATTGAGCAGGTGGGTTGTAGGATGCTTCTTGCACTGTAGTTATATTTTGGATTGTTTCTAAAAGCTGTTTCTTACCATGCCATCTGATGGACGATTTCTCAATGCGCCATTATGAGTAGAGCATCTGCTCTCACCACAATGCTTCTTCTAATATGAATAGACCAAGGAGAAATTCATCACTGCAATGTATTCATGCTGATAAAAAGGTATGCAAAATATTTCAAATGATAAAATGATGAAGGGCCCATTTTACATATTTGTTCATGTGCTCATTGTTGTGTTTTCCCTTGCTCCTAAAGAAATAAGCACAAGCATAAGTTAGTAGGCCTCAGGTTAAAATAATAATTGACTATATCATCATGTTCTGATGAAAATTATTCAGGACTGGTTCTCTATGGTAAGCTAGCATATCTAAATATATTTATAATAGGTTTAGTATGTTAAGTTAACATGTTTAAAACACAAAGATAGTTATAATTGACCAGTCGTTAGAAACTTTAAGGCAGATGGCATTTCTGATTCAGGGCTACATGAATCAGATGCAAATAGTATACTTATTACACTTAGTGAGCTCAATATTTATTATTTTTTTAATTATATAATGTTTTAATATTTCCAAGCTTTCTCTGCCAGGGCGGGGAGGAACAGTGTCACCCTTGATGTTCCAGAGCCATAGATCACATTAGTTTCTAGGTAAGCTACTGCATATGCCAAAAACATTACATGATTAACCTTATGATGGCTAATTTCTAGCCTAACCTTTTTATTTTGCATCAAAATATAAAACGGATGCATGACAGTATTCAAAGTATTCAAACACAAGCCTTATGTATCATAAAGTCAACATTTTTTTTACTACAGAAGATTACTAGAAGAACTATATACCACTATGCACTTTTTTACAGTTCTTTTCCAGTAAGCTCTTTATCTGTTCCTTAATTTGTATCCTTAATTTGACAGTGCTTTTATAATCAGCCTTGAATTATTTTTAGATCCTAAATTCTTCACGAACCTCCTGTGAGGAACTTTCCGTACTCAGACGGAGTCTACTCAGTCTCCTGAAGACTGTTCTGAAGTCGCCTTCAAAACTAGATCCACTGTCCTTAAGAGACTGCGCTCTCGAATGCGACCTTGGGCACAGCTGGCGAGAGCTTTCCAGAGTACGTTGTGTCCTGCGCAGTCTAGCAGACCTCTGTGCCTCAAGACGGCTTGATGCGCCACCAGGCGCCTCCAGACAGACCGCAGGAGTGCTGCCTGCGGGCTGGCCACAGGCTGTCAGTGCAGAAGGCGGGTGGATGTTTCAGGCAGTGTGCCATACTTGCATCAACTCTTTTGCAGTGAAACCACTGCTGGGATTCTGCAGCTCTACGCAAGTTAAGAACACAAATAACTACATTAGATGCAATACATTAGGGAACTTTTCATACTCCATAGGAGAAAAAAGATTCTTGCTGGTCTCACATGTAGGGAAACAGAATAGTCAACTATCAAGATTTTATCATGAGTCTCATGGTATCTGTAGATTTTCTTAAAAGTCTCAGCTCCCAGAGACAGGTCTTTTATGAGCATTTCCATTTTTTTTTTTCTTTCTCTCTTTCTTATGTTTGCAATTCTCATGGTTACAGAGGAAAGCATAGAAATATGTGATTAAAGGTCAGGTTTACAGCTCAAAAACAGTTGAGGTTTCTCAACTAGGAAAAGTTATAATTCATATGATTTACATTAGACTTCTTTCTGTGGGTTATCCTATACTATTCCTTACACCATATTATTTTGCTGTTAGACTTCACTGTATTTAACAATTGTTTTCCTATTTTTTTTTCTTTCTTGGCAAGGTCTTAAAAATTGAGCATTCTCAAAGTCTTTATCCAGAAAAATGAAAAATAGTATTATTTTGATTAGTTTTTGTACTGTCTTAATTAATGATATGATGGATTCCACACCTTCCTTCTGACTTAGATCCCACCCTGTGAAAAAAAAAAAACTCACAAAGCCAACATCCCTTTCTGCATGCCCCTGCCACCCCACGAGTCCCTTGAACATTCTTGTGGGACATCTCAATGATTTTCTGCCTAGCTGTCTTTAGGACATTTCTGAGATAGAGGTATCAATGCACCTTGGGAAAAATTATTCTCATGATTTAAAATCACAATCCTCAGATTATTTTTAATTTGAAATCTTCAGTTACAGATGGTTTGACTATGTACCCGCATTTAAGGTACTTTTTTTTTTTCAGCTGAGAAGTTGAAGGTCTTTTAAAATTTACCCATTTTTAGTGATAAGACCCTTCTAAAACAATACATAAAACTAAAGATCATACTGAATAAGGCACAGTAAGCCAAAAGAGAGGAGTTGATTGTGAAATCTTTTTAAATAAGATAAAATGATGATTGAATCATTTTGTTAAAAGAAGTGACAGTACACAGAATGATAAAAGATAATGAGAAATCGGGTTGTAAAAAAAAAAAACTATTTAGAGAGATAATTTCAACTGAATTCTATTTGCTGAAATATTTTGTAAATAGATCAAGAGCTGCTAAGAAATTCTGTGTAACATAGTACTATTAACTTATATATTTAAATGACTTCCACTCTACCTCACTCATTGATAAGTTACAAGATATATCAAGATGTTTCAGACAAGATTAACAAACAAACAAAACAGAAAGCAGAGATTCATTTAACATCCAAGCGATGATAAAATTTTAAAAATTAAATCACTGATTTTCTGTTCCTTAGGGTGTTCACTATAAAAAAAAAAAAAAGAAATAATTGATTTTCTCTCTCTAGACAAATCAATATAAAATACCTATGACTCTCTTAATAATTTCTCATCTTCCACAGTCTGAAGAACATAAAAAAGCATAAAAAGGAAATAATCGTACATTTAGCAACACCTTCTTCTGATAAGAGTTTTCCAGATTAAGCTTTTTAAATTTCTTTTTGTAACTGAACATTTTTCAGGTATTTTTCCAATTTCTGTCTAATAGTATTGCTACCTATGCTGAAGGTATACTGCAAACACAAAGTAATGAGTTATGTTTGACAAGTGCTATGGTCAAAGCAAGCTGTATTCTTCTCTTTTTGGAAAGAAAATAAATGCTTACTTATTGTTAACAAATGCAGGAAATGCTTACTTATTGTTATCGGGCCTGTAAATAGATCACCAGTTAATATTGTCAAAGCTGTGAAATTCTTTATGCTAGTTTATTTCTTTCTCCTTTGACAACAGTTATTGTATTATTTTCCATCCAGTTGTAGTTTGGAAGAGAATTTATAGAAGGTGGCAGAAGAAAAGGAAGAATTTCAAGGGTTCTCCCTGCTCCCACCCACTATACATTCATTTTGAGTAAGATGATTAACATACAATTTTTCTCCTCTTTTGCCATATGTAAAAAAGATAAAAAATAAAAATAAACAAAAAAAACCCCGGAATGTAGGTATTGATACATTTTTCCACATCTTTCTTCTAATGAAGAATGTCATTATTTAAAAATATGCAAGTTACCAGAAAGATCCTTTCAGTTCATCACAAAGTATGAGAAACCGCTCTATGTGTCTTTAAAATTCAGAAGAGTCTGATAAAATGTATTCTTTTAGAATTTTATACATGACAAATGAAATATGCATTTAGTCTATCATTCCGTCTTCAGTTCATTTGGAATATTTTACAAAAGAAGTCTCTACATTTGCTTTCAATTCAGAAATGCAAGAAGCATCATAAGATGTTTAGATGCCTGCATTGTGCTGAAGAACAAGAATTGTCCAATAATGTAACTAACTCAAAGTCCACATTGCATTAAAAAACATTATTAAGCATCAGCTGTTTTTCAACAAGGCCTTGTTAGAAATCTTTTTTTTACTTTTGAAAATAAAGTTCTTCTAGTTCATTAAAAACGCTTGAAAATATTATTTTTAAGTTCTATACAATATTAAGTGAAAAAATAGAATAGAATAGAAATATTCCCTACCCAAATCCCTAGCAAAAATCTTTGAGATTTTTAAAGCTAGTTTTCAATTTATTGGAAGCTGACATATAATAAATTCGATGATAGCTATAAAAAAGCTTCTTCAAGCAGCTCTCCTAATAATCTGAACTTAGAGAATGAATGATGTTTCAGAAACAGAAGAGCAAACAAGTTTAATATAGCAGATGCAGCTGTGCTCTTACTCTTCAAGAATGAGTTCTGCTAAACACTGAATGTGAAAGGTACTCTTCACAAGGAATATGAAGTCATCACAACACTGGTTTGCAAGCTCAATGAAATAAGTGTAAAGCATGCTTTTAAATAAATGCTGACCTTTATTCAAGGCTAATATTTTAAGAAATAGCTACAAAACTGAGAAGCTTAACCAGAACTTTCCAGGACTCTCCAGAAGACATCCAGATTCCCTAACTTCAACAGATTGGTAATTTTCTGAGGCAGTGGCTATCACATTGGAAAGAAGACTCTTTAAAGGTAATTCTAAGATCCCCTTTTCTTCCTTGTGCAGGAAAGGTCTAATGGTAGAAAGAACTACTCGGTCAGTAAAAAGCAGGAATTAAGGTATCATTCAATTTATTTATTTCCTTATCTTTGCTCTCATAAACGAAAGAGAAATATGTGCAAAACTGACAGAATGGGATGAAGACAAAGTTCCAAAATACAGGTTGTGTGTGCAAAACTGTAAAGTGAACAAGGGGAATTTAAGGAAGACCTCTAGGGAATGGATACTGACTATTAGCTCTAGCAAATGGGTACTGATTTGAATATGTGTGGTACAAGGAAGGGAATAGTGTTTACCTCAATGCTACTATGCTACTGAATCAAAAGTAATCAGCAACAAACAACCCTTCCTGGAGATTAGTATCTAAAAATATTAGGAAGAGGTAACCATGGATGGGCAAATGAAGGAAATAATGATTGGATCAAATAATTGGAATCTCTTTTCACTCATTTAATGCTCACTGGTGACATAAACCCATCATGAAAAGCAGCCCGGTGGGTGATTAAAAGATCCTCAGAAGATCCCGAAGAATCAGCTGCCTGTATGTGTAGAAACTATGTGAAAATACTGTCTTCTGTGAGGAAGCACTGGAGTCTTGTCCTCATTGTTGGATCTTGGAATGAGGTAACCTGGTTTCCTCTACTGGGGATCTGAGCCCTCTCTGTCACCTCTGAGTAGGTGTACCACTAGCAGGGAGCACAAATTCCCTGGGGTAGCTGCAATGTGGGTTGATCATGTTCACAATTTGTTGCTGCTCAAGCAGTATTTTGTTTATTTCACTAATTTTGGTTATTGTCTTATTAGCTTTAGTTATGTATTTAAATTAAGTGCTTATTTATTTCCCTGGATAGCTGCACCCACACAAATTAATCAACTGTCATAGTATACCATGACATAATTTGATGCATAGCATATGGGCAGAAGTTACCAAGAGCCACAAATCAGTACTTGTGTTCCACTGCCATGACTGGCTGCTACGAGCTGCTGTTGAAGTACAAATCATTCAGGAACTATGTCATATCTACCCACTGGCTTGTCTATGAGTAGCGAACAATACATGGTCATGCTAAAGTAATGATAAGCTTATTTTATAATTTGGATGCAGGACAAAAATGTTAAATATCTTCCGATAATGGTGCCTAGGACAAGAAAAATTAGTTCAAAATTCACAGAAAGAGAATCAAAGAAGTGCTCATCTTCTGTGGGGTTACAAGATGGAATAAACTCCCAGTTCTTCCCACTTGAGTCAAGGGGAGGACACATCAGTCCTGTGAAAATGTTCACCTGAGGTAGGTATACTGAAAACGGAGGAGTACTAATCAGCATTTGATAAAATGGGTAAAGAACACCTAGATATAGGACGGGAAAGGAAGGCTGGCTCAGCTCAAGTAATGAGCTGGGAAAAAAATGGGGCAGAAATCTCTCAAAGCAGAGGGTAAAGAATGGCAGTCAAGGAAAACAAAAAGTATTTGATGTGTGCATGTTGAACTGATTAATCCAAGCAGTAAAAAGACTTGCTGTTCCCTCAGTTACAGAATTTAGAAATGTATTGAGAAGTTATCCATAAAAACTAATTTACTAAACTGAAAGCAATAAACATTCCTTCTCATTTTCTCTCTGCGTTCCTTTCCCTCAAAAATAACAGATAAAATCATGATTAAAGCAATATCCATAGCTACTGATCAACCAGGGAAAGATGAATTGGAACTTACTTCATTAAATGAAGGCTGAATTTATGTTTGGACTTGCTGAATGAATCTGAAACAAAGATTAACTTCCTATTCTAGTTTATGACTGTGACTACTTGTGACATCATTGAGAGTTGAGAAAGTCTAATCTGAAATTCTCTTTTCCTTTGGTCCTGACTTATATCAGAAAAAGGATATCACAGACACTTTATTTCTTCTCTTGACTTGCAAAAAGGCATATTATAATATGAAAAAAGTAGTTTTGTTGAAATAGAGGCAAGCTGTGGAGGTAATAGTTAAGAGATACCTGAGCAACTGGGAAGAGAATGGGAGAAGATAAAGAAATGTTGGAGGTGTGCCTTTTACATAGCACTGAATTACTGCATTTTTTAAGAACCTGTTCTCCCAATGGAAGTTTCGTGTGCTTCAAGGTAAAATGCAACACTAAAGCAGGAGAATATCAACAGTATAGCACAGTGACCTCCAAGCTGCATCCATCTACCCAAGCTGAGATATACATTATTTAACATACCTAATTATTTTTCCCATCATTAAGTAATAATTATTTGGAAAATCAAATAGACTAGTTTTCCACTAGCAAGTACGAAGGCTATGTTTGCTCTGGTTGTTTATCCTTCAAGGAATGAAGAACTAAATATACACACATATTTTCTGGCGTTTACCTAATGTTTTAGAGATATCAGGATGCACTCCCTTTTACACATGGAGAAGCCATATCCAGACAGGAAATATTGCATTAATTACACCTTCACCTGACAGAAACCAAAAGTGCCTGTTTTCTCTTTGACGCTTTCAGTTATGCAGTTGGGTGATTCCAAATTAACGTAGGACCAAGGCCAACTGGTCTGGAAGCTCAATTAATGATACTTCGGACAGACAAAAAACCCCACATCCTGGAAATTCATTTTCAATTTTTCTTGGCAATGGAGTTGATCTGAAGGTCGCTGAAGTCAAATTCCCACAATTTTTAAATTGGCAGATAAAACATGAAGAAGGAAGATATTTGTTTAGCAATACACAAAGCCATTCTTTATTTTTCCAACAGTCTCAGAAATTACAGAAGTTATTCAAGAAAAACAAAACCTCTACAAAGCCCCCTCTTTTACATCTTTGTAAAGATTGAGGACAAGAATTACTCATCAATATCTGCAATTTTAAGTTGCTAAACTCCCTTTAAAAGAAATAGCATGTATCTTTGCAGGCTATGCTATATGCTTGCATCATGTTCATATAGTCTGCAAAATGAAGAGAGAGGAGAAAAAAAAAGTGTAAGCATCCTACTTATAATAGAACATGATCAGAATGCAATTATGTAGGAAGGTATTGTAAATTTAGGGAGTATTATGCTTGTGGTGCTTGAAAACTCACAGATTCATAAAGTGTTTTTTTTTTTTCTTTTTTCGTGCCATTTATTCACCTGTAGATTAGCTGCATTGTTCTCAGTAGCAGTCATGATAATAATAATAATTTCTGAATAAGTGTCAATATGTTATATGGTAGTTTTTGCCAAAAACCACAGCAATTCATCAGAATTTATGCAGATATAGAAGATACTAAAGATGTACCCTTACATAAATGTAGGTGAATGAGATATTATAGCCTATACAGAACATATTATGTCACAAAGAGCACACAGTCTTAGAAGGAGTGCTTGGAAACTGTTGTATTTTCAGCTAACTCCACACACTCCTTCCACTGTTATGTCTAAATGATGACATAAGTTATGTTTACAGGAAATTTAAAAAAAAGGGAGAAAGACATAATGATTTGATAATGATTTTGAAGGAACTTAACAGAAAAAAATTACTGTAAAATGAAATAAGATTTGTTTACTGGTTTAATTCAGAAGGTACAGATCCGGTATTTCTATCATGACTTTTTCCTATGGTTTGTCACTTAAGTATCCAGTGTTTGACCACCTGCATAGTTATACTGTTTGTTTTAATCTAGTAACAAGTTCAGACATGTAGGAATATGTTTTTAGCCCAACAACAGCATGAAATCCCTTTTATTTGTACGCAAAATTTCAACAAAATAAAAGTTTTCTCCCTAGGAGGAAATTCTATCTCTGAAAGAGTAAGGTCAGCTGAATTACTATTGCACGGATCAGCTAACTTACTTTATTGCTTCTAAAGTGTTCATTCTGTCAAACAAGTGAAAACACACAAAAAAGAGTTTTTAAACCAATGATATATAAAGCACAAGAGTTTGTTCAGTACTTTGAATATCTGTGATCAGAAGCTGAACTCCTTGTGTAGTCAAAATCACTCATTAAGACCTTCCCAACACTATCCTGTCAGGCAAACACAAGTATAATTTGAAAAATTAGTATAAGAATTTAGGTTCAACTACATGGCTATGGTGCAAACAAGCTTAAACAAATGACTTCTACATATAGAAGTACTTGTGCAGGGGATTGAGAATTCTTAAGACATCAATGCTTAGGTCAGTCTGAAAGTCAGCTCAACAAAACATGAAATACAAGCTAAGCCTCAGGCCGTCTGAGACATAAGAAACTGAAATAGAACACAGCTTTCAAAGGTGAAAATAGAGACCTAACCATCTGACTAACATTAATCCAGAGGCTCGGAGGTGTCCTCTCCTTACACATTTTTTTTTAATCCCTCTTGTTTTCAAAACAGCAAATATGCAAAAGAACACTAGTTATTTCATATTCATCTACTACATTCTGTGAGGAAGCTGTCAGATCAAAAAAAAAAAAAAAAAGCAAAGGAATAAACAAAATGAAAGCCTGATTTTTCTAACATTATGCCCCATTCTAGAAACCAAATTTTATGCATTTTGGATAAAATTTTGGCAGGTATGAATGCTTTGCTTCCATGTCTCATTTTGTCAGCCTCATGCAAAAGCTCTCAACAGGCAGAAAATTATTGGTTTGGCTATTTTACTTACCATTCTTTTCTAGGATAAGCTAAACAATTCCTCTGAGGCTTAAGTTAAGTTATTGATATGTAGAATAATTTATAGACACAGATAAGTAGATGGCATAATAGAAAACACAGTACAAAACATACTGAGCAAGGGTCAAGTGATACTACAAGAAAAACTGACCTATTATCTGAATAGCAATAATTCAATGCATTAAGCCCCAATATAGTCTAATGTTTTAAATTGAACTCATAGCCCATTAGAGCCCTACTGTGAACCACAACATATTCAGAAGAAACCAATCCATAAATGACAAATGGAAGCTCATCTTGACAAAATGAAGAACAAGGCTTGAGAACAAGATTTGGTACCATTAGTAAGGCTCAGCTTCAGCTTAGTTGCAGGATTCTGTGATTGAGGAATAAAATATAGCTGAATACATGGCTAACAAAATTCAAACTACGCTTTGTGTCAAATAAATAAAAAAGCAGTGTTAAAAAAGCAGTAATGTTTGCCCCATAAGCAAACATTAATAGGGGATAACTAGCTAAACTTTCTCTGTATCTGGAGAGGCACTTGTAGAGCAAAGTGCTTTCTTAAAGAATCAGCAAGAGTACTACTGGCTTCAAGCAGCCATCTAATTCCGACCTCTCCTGCTGACTGTGCTTCTAAGGTCTTAACCCCTACTCTGACCAGTGCCCTTTACTAGTGATAGTTCATAATTGAAGAACAAAAAAATATTCCGTTCTGCTTCTAATAATATTTTACAATGTCTCCTTTTGCAGACATCAAAAAAGAAAAACTGAGTTTGAAGAGTGGAGAAAGGATGTATAAGAAGAAACAATATTTTTTACAGATTTTATGGTTTTACAGAACTTTCTTGTGCAAATCATCAGCATTTTCTGTTTGATCCCTATTTCAGCTGGATTCCTCACTCAGGCCTCCTGTCACATGCTTTGCTCAGGTCATTCTTTTTCATAGGCTGAAGCGCAAAGGAAAAAAAGGTTCCACTCAGTTATCTGTTCTTTTCATTAAATGCAAATATAAATAGTTTATGACAGAAAAAAAAAATGCTTCTAGACACAGGGGAATGTTTTGTTGCCCTTGTGAATGCAAAAACTCAAGTTGGTATTAGCGATGACGGGGATCCTGATGAAGCTCATTGATTACTCACAAAGGTAAAAGAAAACTTTTGTATAATTTGAGCTTTGTAGAATAACTATATTTCAGTTCTACAAATCAAATCCCTTAATGTTTGAGACTTGTATGCTGCAAAACAAAACATATGCAATAATGATTAGTAACTACAAAACTATTCACAGCAAGCCACACTGGAGGTGGGACAACAGAAAAAACATCCCCTCCTTTCAGCAGGGGCATTTTGAAGAAGTACCCATTATTTCTTCTGACAAAAGGGAAAAAGAAGCTTAAGGAACACATCAACACATCAGTAATTTTTTTCAGGCAAAAATTTGTTTCAATCTCAAAGGTTGTTCTACTTGTAACAGGTCTGGCATGATGTTTAGTCATGTTTAAATGTCATTATGTGTTGTTCAGGAGGACAGTCCAAGTTCCAACTGTTGCCATTTTAAAACAATAAAATTCTTCTAAATGTCACTGTTCACTTACCTTAGGTTTTGAATGTAGCTCCTGGCACTTGACCCTTTGTATGAGTATGAGAGTTTAGATGTTTCCCCTTCCCTTTGATAGCCTGGCCAAAAATAATGTCATCTCTGAACATTGCTCCCCAGGTGATCTGATGTTCCTTGGAGCTGGCAGAATAAATATAGAATGGTTAACTTTTTATGATCTTAAAGATAATGATTAAACTATATTTAAAATTATTGACTTGATGTGCTGAAGCATAGAGCATCTGTAGCTTCCCCTTAATTTCAACAGATGTAGCAGTTCAACACCTCTGAGAGCAAGACTTGTATATTTTTTTTGATTGTTTCCACTGCCTCCTGAGAAGGTTGAAAGAGAAATCTGTTTGAGCTCTGGAGCATTTTCCTTCATAACCTACATGTTCAGCTTTGTTATTGTCAGTAGCCTTATGAGCCTTTATAGGTTGATAATGATTTATATAATGATCTGGGTAAAAAATGAAGCATTTTAATAAAGGATAACACTGAGGTTATAGATAGATAGATATATAAAAAAACACAAATGGGAGACTAGAAAATTTGACAATGCTCCTTTAATTTCTCAGCTTTTAGAGACAAGGCAATTTCTAGAGTGAATGCATTTATGGAAAAGCCATAGGGATAGGAGATTTAGCTGAAATCCTTATTCTCTGAAGACTTGTGTTAGACCTTGGGCCAGTCACCTCCGTTCTCTGTGCCCCTATTCTTTTTTGGCAATTCTGTTTATTTTAGCTGTAAAAGACTACGAACAATAGTAGCCTGTACTGCATATAAAATAAAATGCCCTCCTTTTAACTGTGCATTTGGTCACTGTTGTAACACAAATGGCTATAAACTTTTATTCAGCCAGTGAATATGGAAGAAATTGAGAATAGCATTCATCTGAGAAAACAGTTTATTTATTGTCATTTTAATAGTGGCAGCACATCATCACGGCCTCTTTCTCTCTAGCACAGCTGCTACGCTTATTAGGCAAGCAGGCTGTAATCAGCCACTTAAAGTTGTCCGTACATCACAGTTGCGCTCAATTTATCTGTTTAAGTTCATTTCTGAATGTGCTGGCCTCTTTTTCTCTCCCCTAAAACATTTGAGATGAGCGCTACAGATACATCAAGCTGGCAATATTACCTGTAATGTATTCAGTGATGAGATCAGTGTTTTCCATTTCAGTTTTCTTTTGAAAGGCAATGCGCAGGATGCTGTGGGCTCACTATCTATGGTACTCTTGATTCTTCCCACTCAGCTGGAGCAGAATTGGCGTATGCATGTAGCCCACTTGAAAATGTTCTTCATTCTCTTAGTTTTCATGCTAGCTAGAAACTTCAATCTACAGTGTTTCCCAGTATGACCCTGTTGTGATTAATAACAGCATCTGCACTATGTAGAGCCAAACTAAGGTCATCATGGTATTAACTCTTTAGAGAGAGAGATGGGAACATGGAGTTACAGCAAGGAGACAGAAGTAAGTCTCATTGCAAAGTGAAGCAGCTTCAGTGACTCAGCAAACCAGTAATGTGAGAAAAAAAGACACACATAAAGCTCTGATGCCTCCCCAGGATCTTTTCGTAGTAAATTAACTACAGCTATCTCATCTCCATGACAGATTTGAGAAGGCTGCAATCCTGAACATAAGGTTCACAAAACATAATTAGACTTCTGTCCCTTCTCAGTGAAAGGAGTCCTACTCTCTATCCGTGGCTGAAAGGTTAAGTTTCTAAACATTCAGACGACATCAGAAAGGTTTTGTTTACAGCTAGTATGGCTTTAATTTTATAAACTCGAGCCCACATTGTGCGCTAAGACACAATACTAAATATCCCAGGGCCATATCTATAATTCACAGCAAGGACTAGTAAATTTTAACAAACATAGTTACACTAGGCACAGCACCTAGCAAAAGGCTCAGATGAAAAACTGTGTATTCCAAACTCTCATATATATATATACATTTATAAAATGACTTTTTCCTCAAAGTAAGTTATATAACTTCCAGCACATTTTTTTACCTAAGGAATACATTCCCATTATTTCTGATTTATAAAATCATACAAAAAAGAATCCCATGGTTTGTAGACAGTAGAATATTTTCCAGATAACCCATTTTTGAATTTGGTAGAGCACAATGAGTTTATTACCCCTTTTTGATGTATATTACTTACTTTTGAGGCATAGTACTTACAAAGTCATACATTATGTTTCCTAGCATTATTTCAGGATTTATTTTAATCCCATTCAGTTGCTTGGAGAGCTGGTATATATACATATATACATATACAGACATATATTCTATATGTATATATACATATAAAAATCAAATACTGTCATTAAAAATGATTGAATGATTGTTTGGTCCTATTTATCTATTCATATTTATCTTGTCAGTCTTTTTTTTTTTTTTGTATTACACTACACCAAATGAATGGTGGTCCTTCAGTTGAATGGTGGTCCCAGCCTTCAAGAACTTGAGGCTTAAGCCTTTTTCCTTGAAATATAACCTTAATTTACCTGAGGTTTCAAATCTGTAAGTATATAAAAAAGATAAGCATTAGGGTTCTTTTTCATAGATAAATATCAAGTTTGTTAAGACAGTCTTTATTTTGTTGCCAATGATATACTTTTTGAACACTGAGAATCTGCAGTAGCGAGATAACATTTAAATAGGACACCATTTCTCCTTCTCTAGAAGTTATCTTGAAAAAATTAAATGAGCCTTTTTGAGGCCTATTTTGGGGGGGTTGTTAGCCTAAGATGAATATTATAAAACAAGAAATATTTCTTAATAAAGTTAATAATGGGTGTAGAGTTTTCACATTTTTATCTGCATATTTGCCCTGTTTTTCAACAGGCTCTGACACTATTAATGGACAGTTTTCCTTCAGAAACATTCGTTCACTTGTCACCACACACCTGATGCAATGCATGTCATACAATCAACAAAACTTGGCAAATTATCTGTTTTGTTTCCTTTAGGTCAAATAACTGTGGACACAAAGTTTTATATTGCAAAGTCCATACTTTGCAGCAGCAAACAAATAGATCTCAGCCCCCGAGGTGACTGCCACAGTTTGACTCCAGCCTGGAACAGAGCCCTTGTGCCTCTGTGGTAGCACAACAAGGCCTTGGTGAACCAAAATAACCTTGCTCTACTCTGACACCTCACATTGTGTCAGACAAACAGCAACTCTTCTTTCACAAACGATGCCACTGAGATCCAGCTGTAGATTCAGTGACATTATAGAAGCTTATATTTTGAGCTCAAGCCAGCACCTAAAAATACTAAGCCAATAATAACTGTGTGCAGCATCCGTGGAGCTCAGTACCGCACGCCAAAGCTGCTGTCTATGAGGCTCAAAGAAAGCTAAACTTTATCATTAGCAAAGTCAGCAAAAGGAATGCTCTGTCACCTTCACAGTAAAGTAGTTCCTTCTCCTATGGAGGAACTTCTTTACTGTGGTGGTGACAGCCCTGTAACAGGCTGCCCAGAGAAGTGATTTCATCCTGACAATATTGACTTCATCATCTTGACTAAATTAGACTCAACACTCTCAAAAATCTAGACACCAACAACATTCCAGGAAGCTAAAGCTGCTGCGACACTCATCCTGTAGAAACTTTTCTGGAAGGAAATAAAATTGGACCAGGTAAAATATGGAGGGACAAGGGGAGGAATACACATATACACCTTCACATGCACACACAAAACAAATCACTTGTAATATTTCCACACAACAGTTGATACTTTTGGGTTGAGGGCAGCCAATTTCAGCTTTCCGTCAAGAAAAAATAAAATGACATCCATATGATAAAACTCTGTTTTCCTTCTTGCTCAAAAAAATTCATTTCCATTCCATTTTCTTCAATCTGGATGAGTGATCCATCCCTCTCAGAGATGCTCATTCTGTAATATGTAAGTGGAAAATATGCTGTGCTCAAGAATTTCCATGTAATTAAATTAGCAATAATTTAATATTTCTGCAGATAAAAATATGCATATTTTGCTTCCTTATGTTTTGGATTTAACCCACATTCATGTTTTCCTTGGAACAACTGGAGAAGGAGAAAGGAATATTAAATGGGAAAGAAATGGTTATTTAACTTTTATTTATAACTCTGAAGTTAGTGAAGATTCTGGAAAGAAAAAAAAGCAAGTCAGGGAAAGAAGCTATCTCCATGCATTTTCAATAATGAAGGTAATACATCAAGATTAGAAGAGAGAGAAAAAAATACTCAACAAAACCAGATATCAAATAAATGTTCTCAGGAACAAAAAGCATTAGATTTCAGAAAAGCCAGATTATAGAAACCATCCATGTTGTACAGACAGCAACACAGTAATACAAGTGTGTTATTCCAGATAAATAAAATGAATGGACATGTACATACAAGTACAAGAATATAACTAAAAAGAAAATGAAGCCAAGGTTTTACCTGAATAGAGACATCTCATTAAAAAAATTTGAAGAAAGGACTGTAAATTTGAAATTTTAACATAATAAAAGATACATTATATTAGATTCAGAACAACCATGTGAATTTTGAAATCAAGTGTGATAATGATAAGTCTAACCAAAGATCCTCTGAAGAAATAAAAACAAAACAATTTTCTGGAAGAGAAACAAAGCTGGACTGAAGATAAAACCATACAAAATCAGTAATGGGTTATCAAATTAATACAGTACGGTCCTCTTAAATGGAACAACTCCATGTATAGTTTATTCTCTCTATTAAGATGATGCCCTATTTTAGGCAAGTAATTAAAAAAATGAAAGCTATACAAGAAAAAAAATATTTACTGAAAGTTTATGGTTAGACTTACACACCCTGAACTTGAGAATCGATGTGTCTTATTATTTCTACTCAGGGTGAAATATATAGACTATCCCTTAAGACTTCACTAATTCCATTAATAAATTTAATAACATTTACGATAATGTCCAACTTCAAAAAGTCTAAATTGATATTTATTTCAATTAGCAAAAAATGGTTTCTCCTATCTATCACTTCATTTTATAATACATAAGAATAACCTAAGCTCGTTTGGTAAAGTCAAACCAGTTGAATAAATCAAGTTTACCTCTCCCCTCAAAAAAGTTTATTTTGTATTTTTCTTCACAAACAGCTACATAAATTTTTAAACTACTTTAATCACATTTCTTATTTTAGTCATTATCAAAATGCATCTCCTTTCTGAATGAACAATTATTTAACAGCATATGGCTGTAAGGAGAATTATTATATTTGTTAAACTAGTAAGTAAATGCAAACACAGTGATGTAGAATTATTATATGAGCTAGCCTTCTGAGCAGGCATGCTTACCATGAACCAGATATAAGTTATATGTTTTCACTTGTATGCTTTCAGGCCTATTCAGACTAGTTTGCAACTAGTATAAATATCAGAGAGTATATTATCCAGATAGGATATGTCATAAAAAGGAGCAAGAGAATGTAGAATATATACATATGAACATAATTCTTTGCTCAGTGTTTTTAATGTATCTTAACATGCACCTGAATCCTTGAAGATAGAGTTCTAGTAAACTCAAACTAATGACTAGTTTAGGGTATTGACAGTTCATTAGCTGATAATGAACCATTGACCTCAATCTCAAAAGAAGCTTTTAAAACAGTAGTGGATGAAATGAAAAATAAACTGATGAAAATAAAGCTAAAAATAATAAGAGTATAGAAACAGGCAATTATTTGAAAGAAGTTCACTATTTTTAGACATGATTGCATAATAATATGCAAAGAGTAATTTTTCTGATGAGGGGTAAATACTGAGTTGTCAGATTAAGATACCTGAAAAAATAATCTTAAAGCTTTTAGGTAAAACAATTTATATTCTAAAATTCTAAAAGTATTTGTCTATTTCTCATGAATATAATCTAGTGCTGACATTAATTCTAGAACAACAATTCTAATTCAATTATCAAGTTGATATTTAAGTTAGGCTTTTAAATTATTTTAAAGTATTATTATATAATGTATGAAAATATTGTAAATATGTTAAGAGCATCTAGTCATTGTTTTCTGATTTTTGTCTTCAGAAATAGACACACCCATTGAATGAATATTTGAAAACTGAAGTTCGTTGGAGCTAACATTTTCCACTGACTTAATAAATCACGTTAGATTTGAGTAATATTGATACAAATATTTTATTTTTGCTGTTAAGCCAAAAAGTTAAGAATCAATTAGTAGAGGAGAAAGGGTAAGGTGTCAGGAAAAAATTTACAAAGACTTGGAGATGTACTGAGACTACAAAGTTTTACCTAAATCTCTCAGCCATCTCTAGAGCTATTAAAAATGCCTTCTTAGAAAGTGTATCTCTCTAGATGTTTATGTCACTTTTGACAAAAAAGATTAGGCTGCTAATTCATTTAGACCATGCTTATATGGCCATCCAGTCAGCTTCTACTTTGAGGTCAAGTATGGCATACCAACTAGCATGGAATACCACAGCCATGCTAACTATGCATGATAACTATACATTATCACATAATTAGTCTTTCCACACTGGTAACAAATTTCTAGGAGCTGAGGAAGTTCTTTCATTAATTCAGTGATTCTTGAGAACATGATTTTATTGCTATTAACCAGGTCCAGATACCTTGGGGCCTAGGGGCAGTTTGAGAAGCAGTTTTCCACAGCTTGGCTCTCAATTACCATTTCACAACAGAGATCTGGTAATAGAGGAAACAAAGCATTCCTAGTGCTTTTCAAAGTAAAGAGAAATAACTAGTTTGAGCCAGTGTGTTTAAGGCAACCAATAGGCCTTAACACTGAACGAGATAGTAGTTCTGGAAGGAGTGTCTCACATACACAGAGTTTTGCCTGGGAGCAGACCATGAGACATTTGAGAGCTTGTAATGTAAGGATCAGAAGATAGACACAGTCTCACAGATCCACATAATCTAACTGTGGAAGGAAACAGAATACAAGCAGCCTGATTGAGAATAGGTTATTCTTTAGACAGCTGGATGAAGCCTCAAGACTGCAGATTCTGTACATATGGGGAACTTCAGTCCTCTCAATATCTACTGCAACAGCTATGCCATAGAGGGGCAAGAACAAAGTTGCTCCTCAAAGCCAAAGTTGACCTCAGAGCAGCATTGACAAACTTGCATGATCTGAGCTGCACAGCCAAACTAAGGGAAGATACAGGAAAGGTATGCGCTTCAGCCCATTGGACATACATAGGTCCATGGTACTAGAAGGATGACTGTGTTCAGGAGATTGCCATTATTGTTGCAGTTTAGTTCTTACTGCTTTGTAAGGTCATGGTAAATAGGATAGATTCCTTAGTGATGAAAATAGATAAACTCCAACTTATCTGCAAGAAAGTTTCCAGCAAACCACAGGTCAGTCAGGGCGATCTCAGTCCATAGTAAAATGATGGGGCAAATCCTACCTCAAATCTAGGTTCTGGGTTCTCTGATGAAGAGACTGGCTCCGTGGGCAAGGGGGAAGAAGGGCACTTCAACATGGTTGTCAACATATTTTCCCATAGCATCTTTCTAGTAAGATTGCTCACACACGAACTACGTAGGTAGATAGTATGGTGCCTGTAAAGTTGAGTGGACTGCTGACCTCTAAGGACTACAGCCAGTTGTACAAAGTCTGACAGTCTGTTTTAAGTGGTGTCCCTCAAGGGTATGTTCTGGTGTTAGTACTGTCTTTCCATGACACTTTGGTTAGTACACTTTCCATGAGTTGTCCACCTGGGCAACCATACCAAATGTATGCTCAGCAAATTTGTGAACCATCCTAATCTGAGGGGAACACTCAATGTGTCAGAAGACAGAGATGTTTTTCAGAGCAACCTAGAGAGGCTGGAGAAATGGATTGTCAGGAATCTGTTGAGGTTTCACGAACTCAAACATGAAGTCCTGCCCCTGAGACAGAATAGAAATTGCAACAATATAAGTTGAGGGTAAGATGGTCAAGAGCTAGAGAACATGATATATAAGGACCAGCTGAGGAATGTGGGTTTATTCAGCCTTGTGAAGAGCAGGCTCAGGGGAAATGATTATCCTGTCACCAGCAACCTAATAAAAAAGCACAGACAACACAAACCCAGGCTCTTCTCAGAGATGCACAGAATAGGAGGAGAGGGAATAGATATAAGAATTTTTTTTAAAATTATCCTTAGCATATTCAAAATTTGACTAGATGAGGTGCTGAGCTCTAAATATGCTTTGATGATATTGAGGGACTTATGTAACAAATTAACTCCCCTTTGATCCAGCATCCATGAAGATAATTTCTGCAGTGGGTTCTGCATTTAAATACCACCTAGGATAAAATACTGAAAGCTCAACTTCTGAGGCAGTAGAATTCCTTGGTTCCTCAAATGCTCTTTTGCAACTTTCTTTGTATTGTTTCAAATAACAAAAGATAAAACATGCCCATAGAAAATGTCCAATTTAATGAGATTGTCCATGCTAATAGGGCCTTATGGAGTCTTTTCAGTTTTAAGATGTCCAAAGTTTCATTATGTTTTCAGGTAATTTAGAAATTCAAATTACCTAAGAAATTGGGTGTCAGCACAGGGGATAGGATAATTAGCAAATACTTGATTTCTGTGCCAGATTCATATGCCATAAATGAATTTAATGATCAATGTTTCGAGTTAAAATCCACTCCATACCAATATGAGAAAACATTTTACAAGCCACCTGTCCTTTGAGTATATTACAAATTACATCCAGTAGATACAGAATAAACCTGTCTGCAGGCATAGAAGTGTACATCATAAGGAACGCAAGCATATGCATGTAATGCTAATTGCCTTTAGAAGATAGCCACCTCAGTATGTTACTAATTCAAAATTTCTGTATGTAATTTGATCTTTTAAAAACAGTGTTAGATAATTACTTGTGGACCCAAATTTACATAAAATTTAATCTCTCTTAATGGAGACCACACCCACACCTAATATCCTAAGTTAATTAACATTCATTAACACTGTAGCATTCCATAAGGAAAAAGATATTTATGTTTCCAAACTTAGTAAAACAGAGCTTGTTGGCTTCCTCCCCTTTTTTCCACTCTTTCTTTTTCTGCAAGTAGTGAAGCCTCTGCATGCAATTGGCTACTCAGTCACAAGGATCTTTTCTTACCAAGTAAGGAGGAGCAGACATCATACCTGGCACACCTAGCATAGCTACAGGATTGGGCTGGATGTGGTTTAATCTGCTGGGAAATAAATAAATAAATAAATAAATAAGAGAAAATGAGAGAGAGAGATGATAAAACTGCAATTAATTTCCATGGTGGCTAATAAAACAAACGGATTTTTAGGAAATTCTGATTTTTGCTGCTTCAATCTCCCCCAGGATAAGTCATACCAGCTGTCTCCTCTGTTGCTGCCTGTAGATCATATCCTGACCTCCAACAGTAAGTGCAGGCCACCACTGCTGTGGCAACAGAGCCCTTCAAGTTATAAGATTCATATAACTAAGAAATTTTCTGAATGTTCAGAAAAGAAAAATCTTTTTTTTATTTTGAAATGTCAGAAATTTCAAATTATTAAAGCAATTCATTTTCTCTATTTAGAATGTATTTTTCAATATTAAGTTAGAATAAATTAAAGCATAATAAAAATATTCTTGAAATAAAAAATAACTTTTGAGAGATTAATTTAAATAAATCAATTCACAGAAACATTCTAAATAAACATCTTCCCCTGATTTTTTTTTTTTTTTTTCATTTTGCAGGTTTTCTTGAGATAGGCAAGAAGAATCCCTACTTTAAGATGAAACGTTAGTGATCAGCAAAGAGCACGTAAATCTCTATCACCTTCAATGGCATATCATACCTTGTCTTCATTCAAAGAGTTGGAGAGAAAATGATATGCAAGATTTCATCTCTAAATTTTCGCTTTACCGGTAGCATATACACTTCTTCTTATACTTCAGTGTACGCTGTGCTCCAGTAAATACAGTACTACCATTATTAGTAACAGGTTTCAGGTTATGCATTGACTCTGCAAGACCTCAGGGCTTGTCAGGCTTGTCTTTGCTTGCCAGAAGCTTTTGTTTTAACTTGTTTAGCTGCGACAGCAACTTTTTTTGAAGATCGGCTTACTATTAACTGACTGTTTTTTTATTATTTCATTTTACCTTAGCCTTGTGCAACTGTGTGGTTTAATGCTTGCTAATATAAAAACTTTGATACTTAACTGCAGCCTAAAATACAGTTACATATTAGATAATTGAAACAACCTGAACAGTACAGGTAGAATGAAACAAGAAGCTCTGTAGCCATATGGATTCATCATTGTTCAGTTACTTGTCATTTAAGAAAGAAAATCAGCCTTAGAAGCTTGGTTTTAGGAATAAAGAAGAAGCTTCCAGCAGAAGCATCCTATGCAGAACTTGTGTACTTGTGTATCAGGTGGTATTGACCTACACACCCTACAGTGAATGTGAAGAAACTTTTGCTCTTGGTATCCTACTTCCTGTTTGATGAAGGTGATAACCTACTATGTAAGTTTTAACTTTGACTTTAGGGTAAAGAGGAATATGGGATGGGTAAGTATAAGAGCAGAGAAAGGAGCAATTAAAAAGTCTGTATACATCAGTTTCACGTGCATCATTCCTGTGCTGTGGTAAGTGTATCACTCTGGACCAATAGCAGCCATTTGGTTAGATTGCAGAAATTTTCGTTACCGTAACAATTAAATCTTCAAACCATATGTAGGATGTGTTTCCAGCACACAAATAGAAATTGTACAGGAACTTTGTTTTGATTTGAAGCTTGGTCATAATTTTGCTGTAAGATAAGAGGGATCTTCTTAGTACAGTCAAGAACTACTGCAAACCTCCCGCCCCGAACTGCTGGATTTTCTATGTACACATTTCACTTCACTGCACATTGCAGATTTAGACCATAACATGGGAAATATTTAAACTGACTAATCATTTGAGTTTGACTGTTTGAATATGACTGTTATATATTGTGTGGAATATATATTTTTTTACTCTAAAAGCCCATAAAGCAGCAATAAATATGCAACAGTACCATTTCCAAAGAATGCCAATGAAGAAAAATAAAACAAATATTTATGAGAAAACACACGACAACAAAAAAGCAGATTTTAGTCTTTCATTCCAGATTATCTACTACTCAAAGGAATATAAGAAAATATCATCTCTCCCTTCAAATTTTCCACTACAAAGTAACATGCAGGTTTTGCATAAAAGTTAAAGAAAACACTTTGAGGCACAGAGAAGCCTGAAAAAAATTACAAGAATGTTAAGTCAAGTGTCATGAATTCATGACAGTAAATATTCACTCTGAGTACTAACAACTGAAGTGTATTGCACTGAAAATATTAAACAGGGAGGGAAATGAGGACATTTATTTTAAGCTGTTTGCCTAAGATAGTTACCAAGACATTTTACATCAGATAAGAGGTGATACAATTTTTAATGTTTCTGTTCTTTTTAAAGCCTTAAATGTTCTTTGAGCTATCAACTAAAGAATAATCAACCCAAAACCTATGCTGAAATGGAAATAGTGAATGCTTAAAGTGTTAGGTTAACTTTGTAGATCCACTATATTGTAGGTGCAATAATGAGAGCTTTCTGAAGTCTGCAGTTCAACCATAATCATGAGCTGAACAATTAAAAAAAATTCTAGAATTTAAAGAAAAATATCACCTATAAACCTAGACTAAAGTCTAGAAATTCTACATACATCCAAAAAAAAAAGATGTGAGTTTCAGAAGCAACAAGTATATGTAGATTGTTTGTTTTTAAGGATAGCTGTCTCAGTGGGCTGAATTTTAAAAATTTTAGAAACCAAAGTGAAAGAAGCCAAAGTCTGATGATGCTGAGCTTGTCCTTTATGAAAATGGAGAGCTAAGGAAATAGTGAACAATATGCTGCCACAGTAATCTGAATAGTAAGAATGAGAAAGGTACAGAAAGTTTAAGGTCATTGATACATGATTGCTGTAAACTACAAAAGACTGAATATCACTGATGCAAGACAAAAAGGTTACAAACAGTTGGCCCAAGGCTAAAGATGAAAAAGTAACAATTCAAAGGCCAGCCCAGTATGGGACAGAAGGTTACTGTGGTAAATTGAAAGCAGGTCTCTCTAGGAAAGGAAAGGGGAGTGCTAATGAAGGAAATGTGAAGCCCTAACACCAAGTACTAAATGCAGTTAGACTGATTCCAATTTTTTTTTTCTGTAACTGAATTTCCTGGTAAAATAACATATTTTCCTGAAATTAACTCTGTTTAAAACTAATGTAAAGTCTAGAATCAAGTCTACAGGGCATACAGATAACATTTTGAAAGAGCTAGTGGTTTACAAAATATGGAACTCTTATCTCAAAGGAGTCAAAATAAAATGAGACAAAATGAGTACCTACAGGGATTATCCTTTTTTTTCTTTTTTTCCTCCAGTAGCCTTGAAAACTGATAACAATTCGTTGAACAGTGCCTGAGAAAGAGTGAAGTTATTAATTCTTTACAGTGCAGTGGCCTGATTAAAATGACACAGGCATGGATTCTCCATCCCAGCAGACTGCTTTTGAAACAGAGGTCAAAGAGTCAGGCAGGAGATGCATGCAGGGTGTAGCTACCTTAATTGGAAGCACTGGTTATCATTGTCTTGGGATGAAAAAAGCAGCCTCTTAGCCTGCAGGTTCTTTTTCTAACTCTACTTTTGTGGATTCCTCATGGTATGTCTATCAATCAGAACAGTTTGACTGCATTACTGAGAAAGAAATTCTTCCCAGAAAACATAATTTTCCATTTTACAGTATTTAAGAACAAAAGGTACTAGAAGTCTGACTACCATAGGACCTAAATATTAACCTAAGTAGTCCTTTATTAAATAATTTGAAGAGCTAGACTGTGCTAAAGCTACCTTATGGCATAGACTGATCATCCAGATTCTCCAAATCAGCTCAACTGTGATATGTTGCACAGGTTATATAACCTGTTAGACTGACATGAGTACAAAGTATTGCACCTTAGTTTAATCCTCTATCATTAAAAGTTGCTAGGTATTCAACAGGAGTTATTTACTAAAAAAAATAGAAAGAGGCAGCAGCTAGAGGCTTTGAGTTGTAAAAACAGAAAACACACAGAGCAATGTTGTGGTACAGTTTATCAGACAGGCTGTTAAAAGCAGAATTATGATGCCATACCTTAAAGCTCACAACAAGAGGATGCTATAGGTCTACAGTTGCCGCTTGCTTCATATATTGCACCTTTTGAGAATTTTTTCACTTCTGTCTCTTGACTTTGAGTGGTCAGTTGGCTGCTATGTATTTCACAGGGCAAATTTCTTCCACATCCTTGATGAAGTCCTGGGGCTGCGGAGGGAAACAGAGCCACCAGTGCCCACCCTCCCTGGCGAGGGCACTGTCCTGAAGTACCTGCCTGTCCAGGGATGGCGAGCAAGGTTGGCCACAGCCTGGCTATCACCAGATGCTCCTGGCCCCAGCAAGGAAAGCCACATTAGCCAGTCTGGACACAGGTACCTCTATAGCATAGCTCAGACAAGCTCAGGTCCACAGAGGTTATTCCCAAGCAAGTGGGCAGAGGCCTCAGTTGAGGTTCCTAAAACTCTTTCTCACAACCTAGCTCTTTTTTCACAAATATCTGTTGCAAGGTTATGCAGTCAACCTTGAACAGTGCCAAACCCATGGGAGAAGGGAGAATCTGCAGATCCTGTTCACACACTCAGGACTTTGCTACAGAGTCTGCCTACGAGCTTGGTGTAACTTGTTAACTGGACCAACAAAACAAGTACAAGACACTTCAGCAGAGTTATCTAGGCTAGGAGTGTTTCCTGACTGTTGGTGCATCAGAATTAGTTTGGAATGCTCTTAGCTTAAACCCACCTTATTCTTACAGCAAATGTACATCGCTATATCTGATATACTTCATTCCTATATAATCTCTCTGTCAGTTGTTACTGTGCAGGGTTTGGAAATAAATCCCAAATTAATTTCTGACTTCTAGGGAAAAATAATGCTCTATCTGTCAAGATTTCTTCTACCATTTTTTATAGATTATTGATATAGACAGCTGGGATTCCTTTTCATATTTTTAATATGTAATGGAATATTGGGACTACAGAAGAATGTTCCACAGAGAATGAATATTTGGAGCAGAATCATGGGTACATTCATTGTATATTATGAAGACTAAATATTCATTTAAGAAGTTCCAGTGTGTCAGCTGTGGGCAAGTACTGAGCTCTGACCATGTAAATTCTGAGTCAATTTCAATATGACATAAAACAGATCAGGATAAGTCAGCACTTAAAACACGAATAAAACTTCCCCATGCATGAAACACAAAACTGTGTATATTTGTACCAGAACTTGACAATACTACACTATATTAATTGATCTAATTTTCCTTAGAATATACGCTTCTATCATATGGAAAGTTGCAAGTGGCACTCAATATTATGAAGTTTCTCCTCTACCTAATATCCATATGATATATTCTTGACTTATAGGGGTATATTAATAGGGGTATGTTCAGGAGTTAGCAGTTGGAAAGCACTGAAGTACCCTAGCTAGGCCAACACTGTTGCACTACATGGTACATATGGTTAGTTCTCAAAATGGGCTATATTTATTAGTCCCCTCCAGTTGCTTTATGCAATTTTCGTAATGAAAAGCAGTCACCAATCCACTTTAGCTCAACATTTAGGTTGGGCCTTTACTTATTTTGCTCTCATGCACACAGCAGCTGGAACCTACTAACAAATCTGGCTTTCTATTTACATGTTCTGGTAGCGAGGGATTAATTTTCAGACTATATGCAATTGCTTACTGGTGAGAAAGGTTTTTGTACTTTCCACATTGATATTATACAATATAACATTTTAAGAGAGTGTAATAGTGCAAGCTGTGAGTGATTCAAATCAGAAACATGCAGTGGTAAAAGTCCTTCTCTAATTTACAATTGTTTTCTTATAGAAGAAGTAATATTTTACCCTTGAAGGCTTTTCTTTCTTTCATTTGTGTGAAGACCAGATGAGTCTCTCAGGTCGTTCACAGTTATGAAGAAGCAACAAAAAATCCCTTTTCAGAAGTGATGTATCTTATATTCTTCACTGGAAAACAAATTATTTGCTTGGATGAAAGCCTTTTGTAATCCAGTGTAATTGCTAATATCTGTGGGGTGTCCTGGAAAATGAGATGCTCTGTCTCAAAGAGTTATAACTTATCCCTGTGCATAAAATCTAAATAAATTGGAGTAGACCTTAACATATCATGCAGGGAAGAGATACAAGGAATACAGCTGTGAAATCAGAGGAAAAAACTATCTCAGAGATAACAAGTGGACAAGATAGATTTCACAGTGGGATTAGGTTTTGAAAGTTTTCTTCATTGTTAAAAAAAAAGAAGAGGAGGAAGAAGGTTTTCTCAGGTCATTATTTTTTAGAGTGAATCTTAAACTATTCCTGCTGCTGTAGTAGAAATAGCTGTCGTTGGAAGAGTTGACCAAAGAATTTCACTCCCTGCCCACACACAAAGATATTTTTTCTTAGTTTTATCAAATTAGAACCATAAATTATTACATTCTCTAGAAGACAGTACCAGGAAGAGGGTTACAGACTGGCCATGATACAGCATTTTATGAAAGGGAGAATTTCAAACCAAGTCTGAGAAAATCATCTATGTGCCATAGTCAAAACATGATGACTTAAAACAAGCGCAGTTACAAGACAACTGTATATATCTTCATGGGACATTAAGAAAACTCAGCAAGATGTCTGACTGTGAGAACTAAATAACTTAAGCTTCCATTTAGCAGGGTATGGAAGAGCATGTGATTGGTCAAGTTATGTGCGTGCTCTAGGCGGCCCTGCGTGTGCAGGGGGGTTGGACTAGATGACCTCTAGAAGTCCCTTCCAACTTTAGGCATTCTGTGATTCTATGGTAATTCATGAATATAACTCAGAAATGCATGCTCCTCATTTATACCGCTACCAGTTTCAGTGCTTTCATCTGTGCAAAACTCATATGTGTAGGAAGATGGTCACTAGTGTAGGACATGAAAACAGTTGTCAGTATTACAAGACTGACTTTGATAACCTTGGCACAGGTCTGCTGAGCGCAGAAGTCAGTGCCAACAGAAACGAAGCAGTCACGATCATACTGCACAAGCTCTGCATCTACACTGGAATTAGAAGAATGGTGCCACTAATGTACCTACAGCAGCTGATTTCCTATAAATAAAACCTAGATTACCAGGTAATTTTCAAGTATCTATGTTGCAAATATATGCCTTTGATCATATGAATCCCATACATGGTAAGGAAATGCAGCAAAAAAACAGAAGCATAAGACAAAATGGTTGCATGCTCAAAATGGTTTTATGATCAAAAATGATCAATGACTACAAGGTGCAATGAAGAAATTTCAGCGCATCTGGTTCTTTAAGACTAGCATCTGTATGAAAAAGTGCAAATACAATTTGATATGATGGATATAGAACAAATGAGCAAGAAGGGAGAAATTATCTTTTGAATATAAAATAAGTATCACAAGATTTTTGACCTAAAGTTATAAATATGAGAAACAAGGAAAGAAGATCCTTCAAGTATATATACCCACACCCACATTGATATGACTTTTCAGGGATTCAGAAATTCATGCTGTTGGTGTTCTGCAGGAATTCTGCCCTCTTTTTCCACATACTTTGCACACTTTCTATGGAACTGTTAACTTGTAAATATAAATTTGGTCTTATTTGGGATAAAACATTACTGCTAGTCTTCACTGGCAAATTTTGCTGATTAGGTGTTCAATATGGTAAACAGCCAAAATATTCAGTGTGAATAAGAAGGCAGTAAGTATGCCACAATTAACCTAGTGAAGGTCTGCTGGCTGGGAGAGAAGCATGTATTATTTTGAAGATATTCAAGTATTTAATATTCGGCTTCTAATATTTAAGAAGCACACAACATCCTGTATTCTGAATTTAAGAGAATACAAAGGACTTCAATAATTAATAATTTTCTTCAATATGTATTTTCCTTCAATTCTGCATTTTCAAAATGATACTACTATGAATACAGTCCTGTTGCTACAGTAATACTTGTATAAAGCTTTTCAGTTACATTTCACTCAACACTTTCCAAAAGAAACAAGCTGTCTGTAGAATAGATTCAAAGCCCATTGATGTCAGAAAGTCTTCAGTGGGTTTTGCCTCAGGAGCTAAGTGCATGGAAAAACTCGTGACAGTATCTGACAAGAGTAATTTGAGAGAAAGATTAATATTTGTAGGCTAGAAGCAACAACTAAGAATCAGTAGTTTGACCTGCTTCCATTGAACCTCACTCAGACATTTTTTCACCAAAGCTGTAACCTCGTAGTTTAAATTATAGCACACCTTTTGGAAGTCATCCAGCCTTCTTGTAAAGTCTGCACAATATGAAGAGTGCAGACCTCACTTGATAAATGACTCCAATCATTAGTTAACCTTGCTGTTAATTGCTTTTTAAAAAAAAAAAGTAAAAGTTGCACCTTATTTCTCCTTTTAATTTGTCTAGCTTCAGTACTGGAAATTACTTAAAATTACTTAGTGCTTTTGACTGCTAGATTAAAGAGCCCTCTACTGTCAAAAATGTTCTTCCTGTGTAGGTACCTGTAGAAGATGATTAAATTACCTTTTAACTTTCTCTTCAATAAGTTAAATAGATTGTAGTGGAAGAGGATGTCCTTATTATGCAAGGAAGAATGAAAGCACTTTGCATAACTACTTTGTACAAGAACAGCTGGAAGGCTTATCAACTTATCCTCACCACTCAACAGCATACAAGTTCATCTGAAACATCCCAGGATCACATGCAGTCAAACAAAAGAGAATGTTAACAGAAGTCATGATTTTTTTTTAAGTTAAGTGATTATGTACTACAAAAAATAACCCTACAGAAACTAAATCCATTGAGGCTTTATTCTTTAGTTATATTCAGAAAGAAAAATATACATAAAATCATTTTATTTTTAAAAAGTTTCCATTAATCAGATCAAAAAAAATAGTATGTAGGAAACTCCTGGATGTCAACATTTCAACACTAAAATGATTTTTTTAAAATAAAAAAACTGAAAGTCAATTTCAATATGATATCTTCTGTCACACGTACCTCTCTTGGTTTCATAATATTACTAATACATATTGAAGAAGCAGGACAACTGGAACACAGTATCATAGCATTTTGTCAAAAACAGAACAGATTTTTTTTTTGGAAATGACTTTTAAAATGCATCACTTTTAGAACATATAAATCTGACAGCATTAAAACTGTATTTAATGTATACATAGGATGGTACCATTATTTGTTATAATTATTTTGGTGCTTTGAAAAAAAATGATGCTAATTGCCTAATTTTAAATGTCAATGGTAGCAGAAGCTATGATGATATTATTTTGTTATAATTCTTTTCTTCATAATATTTTTTGCTATTTATAATAGCATATTATATAATATAATATTAATACATGACATTAATATAATATTCTTTAAGCATTATAGAATATAAATCAATATATAATTATTAATGTGCATTATATACATATTATTAACATACAAATATAATATATATATTAATATGAATGTAAGAATAGCATAAATTAATATAAAGATAAGAATTATAATAAAATAATGTTATGATGATAAGCTAAGATGGTATTTCATTATAATTCTTATCTTTATATTAATTTATGCTATTTATATTATAAATATATATAATACATATATTAATAATATATCAGTATGTGAATATATATTAATAATGTATACTACTAATATATAAATAATATGATATGACTTTTGAGTAAATATTTCTATTACTATTAATAACGACAAAAATGTAGTTTGAAAAAAAAAGGCAAGTAATTTATGATAAACTAACAGGTTTATTTGGAGTAATTTTCTCGATTTATGGAAGTGTTATGGAGTATTTTTAACTGAACAATGTAAGAGAGATTAAAGCCTAATTTCAGGATATGAGAGCATTTTTCAATCTGCTTTATAAAATATGATAAATAATTGGACACACAGTTAAAACACCTGTTTTTTTCCCCCAAGGTAAAAATAAGGGGATATTAAACATTTTTGCTGAAGCGTTTTCCTGATTAGTTTTCCCCTTCCTTTTAAATAAATGGAAAAAAATTCTTGAAGAGTATATCATTTATTTGAAGGCACACTGCACAGTAGGAATTTGCCTCAATCAATTTTCCATCACGCTTTAAAAGCAGACTCTAGCCAATGTGTATATTCACCATACTAGTAAATATATATAGACTTGGTATATAAATTTTGATGATTTTTACCTGATTAGGTATGTGATATGTTTTCTACAAGATTCAGACAGAAGGACATCTGCTTATTCTGAAATGCTAAAAATAGTATCTGAAAGGAGGTAAACATTTTACCAAGTTCAAACTCTTCAAACTAAGTGCTTGTATACACATGTCTAGTATATAGTGTGGAAAGATTCCCGAAGAGGAAAGAATTAAAATCCTGAATGTTTTTCTAGAGCAGCATTTTGAGTTCTCAACAGATGTCACTAATGTACCTGATTCATGGTAACATCCACTTTACATTTTGTCCTTCATATTGACTTTCCATTTGTCACTCTCTAATGGATAATCAAGGTCAACTAAAGCATAATCAATTAATCTGCATTAATTGGTGGCCAGAACTACATTTTTCTTGTGATTTTCTACATATTCATGTACGATACATCTTTCAGCTTTCCCTGGAGTCTCCCTCAAGCATGTTGCTTTCAGAGTAATTATAATGAGTTAGAATGTCTTTGTTCAATGATATTCTAGCAAATTATTCACCAGGAGCACCAAACAGAAGGTAGATTTTGCCTTAAAATATATCCTATTTCTATCATTTGCTCTTTTACAACATATTAACAGTAGTCTGATTGGCAAATAAGAGGCCTGGCAAAAGTTTCCTCATCTAACTGAAGAAGCAAAAAACAAAGAGGAAATGGGTTTCTGCTGCATTCTTGGAGGCTAACCCCTTTCACATATACCTCCTGGACTCCTGCTGAGGGTAGATTTTAACTGCAGTTGCTCTGACTAACACTATGGAGAAAGGGTGAGGGCGGGGGGAAAAAGAAAGAAGTCACACACAGCTCTCCAGCTCTCTCCCACCCACCTCACAGAGGTCTTCAGGAAGGAAAAATGATTTATATTATATTTAAGTATTAAAACATACACATACATGCAAGAGGAAACTGTCCACATATAGCTAACTTGCCACTCAACTTTTCCTGGATAGGCAGATTGGAATGTATCTGTCCTGTTGCCCTACTGTATGCACTCTGAGACTTCTCTCAGAACAGTAATGGGTACAACCTGGGATTATCAAGAAGTTATAACCCTGCCCACCAAAATATCAAGTGCTCTCCTCAGTTTGTGGTAGTTCCCAAATTTGCTGAGCATACATTTGGCCTCATTGTCCAGGTGGACAATTAAGGGAAAGTGTTAGACCATACTGACACCAGGATATGCCCTTGATGGATATCACTTGAAATAGGCTGCCAGCTGGATTTTGTACCACTGGCTGTAGTGCTACAGAAACTTCAGCTTTCCAGATGGGTTGAAGTCAAGGTAAATAATATGCACGGCTTCCCCTTGCCCATAGAGCCAATCTCCTCATCACAGTAGGCAGATGGTGCTGTCCAGTGCAGTTTGCGCTTGGTAAATGTTTCTAGTCACTTTATCCTTCATGTGTCTGAATGTAGTATGACAGTTTTTTTTGAAGATAAGTGTGAGAGATCTATTTTAAGTACTCTGGTACCTCTTCTAGTTGCTATCACATTATAAAGATGGCAGAGGGCATCCTTGCAACAACTTCAACCTGTTCCTCAGCATCTCATGAGATTGAAACTAGGGCAAAGGCTAGGAAAACCTGAGAATAGATGTTACCAGTTGACTCCATGCAATACCATTGATCATCTTGAACTTTTTAGTGTTGTCACTAGGTTTCCTGATCTACTGAGCAGTGAGCTCACAGGTTCCTTAATCTTTCTTTCGCTGTCCTCTTCTAGGAACTTCTTCATTCTAGTGGTGTTCTTTTTTAACTCAGGAAAACAGTATTGACTTGTGTCTAAACAGCAGTAACAGCTTAGGAATGACCTGTAGCCTCTTTTTTTGGAAATCTCACTCTAAGTGCAGAAACAGTACACTAATATGAGACTTCTCAAAGGAAAGCGTTTAACTAATGCTCTCTGAAAGCTTGTCACCCAAGGATAGGCTAAGATACTGGTTAAAGGGCTTCATACATGCAGAACAATCATTTAGGTGGTTGTCATGAAGGCTGAGAGCTTTATAGTAAAGGATATCAAGGTAATGAAACTTGTCAGTGAACAGGAATTTATTTGTTCATTCTAGTAGCATTGGTTAGACCATTTTGCTTTTTTGCTACCTAAAGCAGCTCCATGTAGACCTGCCTCCAGCTCAGATCAAAATGTCTCAAATGGTCTCTAACCCAATTTTTGAGAAAGTTGGAGATCCTGGAGATATCTGGTCTTTTCCTTTCACTCTCTCCAAAAATACATTCCACTTCTACCTGAATTGTAACAAATTCAGGTAAGAAAACACCAAATGTCAACATGTTTGTTTAAACACAGAGAATATTAGGAATATGGAAATAAGATGCTTCTTTGCTTTTTGTGCAGCTCATCAAGACAGGTTTTCAGACAGTTACCATAAGATATACTTCTCCAAATGAGACATGACAACAGTAGAGCAGTTGGCTGCCTACACATACCCTGGCAGAATCACGAACCTCTATGAGTAGGAGCAAACACTGCAGAAGTCTGGGAGTGTGCTGCATGCATATCTACTTCAACCTTTTAAATTACTTCATAGAAGTGTTATGTTTTGGTAGTAACAGTACACAGTAAAACAGCTCCCCATTTATTATGTGTACAATTTTTTTTTTGCATTCCAGGGTAGCAGTATTCTGAAAGGGAAGAAGATCTTAGGAACTTTGAAGATCTTATCAATTCTTTGTTATTTGGAGAAAAAATGCTCCCTTTTCTTCTCAGTTACTTCAGTCTTTCGGGGAAAAGACTGAAGTTGTTCAGAATTTAACTGCCCCTTAAGTCAGACAGTTTTTACTGAACGTACAGTCTCATGTGAGACATCCATGTTGTTACATTTCAGCATTAAGAACAGGTCTCCTATTTTCAGGATGATAACATGTAAAGCCACATGACATTCTCAGGCTTACTGAGAATGAAAGATGCAATAGTTGATGTTTTCAGATCAAGGAAAAACAGCATTTTATTATGATTTGGACATTATAGCAACAATGACTGTTGTCCTCTGCTATTCATTCTCCTATTTTGACACACTATACAGATGCTCAATAGCTATATGCAAACCTTTTATGCTAAGTGAGAAGAGGGAGACAAGAGATCAGTCAGATTTTCTTGTCAGCTATTACAGAAAACCTACAAGCAAAAGGCAACTGAGGGAGAGAGGTGGAGATACCACCAGAAAGAAGGCATATAGAAATATCTGTCAGCTGCCGAAAGACGGACATTTCTGACAGAGTTAAGCATTGTTTCTACACAACATGACTCCAGAAGTCACAGTCCAGCGTTTTACACACAGTAAAATCACCAAAAGTGATTCTTCCCACGCACACTTTTATGGGCCCTTTATTTCCCACATCACATTGCCGGACAGCTACTTTGCGGTGTCTTCTCCTCTGTACACTGTGCAGTGGAGCCCAATACTCCACTGCAAACCAAACAAAGGCTTCTTCATCCAGAAACATGTCGGAATCCATTTATGACAGAAGTTATTGCATGTCTGCCTCATGACTTCTCAAAGATCTAAACGTTTGATTGCAGAGGTGAATGACAGAAGAATTTGAAATTTGAGGAGCTACCTATATCTTGAACCAAAACAATTATTTCCCATTCTATCTACCAGATATTTAATTAAAACAGTACAAAACCCTATCAGCCGTAGTTCCTGTGATAACTAGATAAAAGGAGAGCCAAAAGACAAAGAAGTTGATGCCTATGTATCTGCATTTTTAATATGGAGGCCCTGCTACACACATCTTTAAAATTGATCGTCAGGAACACTTTGTTAAAAAGCTTCTAAGCTCTCAGACTGAGGGTTTAGAACACTTTTTGACCTGCCTAGAAGAATGCCTAGACCTGCCTAGAGATTTATTTTAAGATATCAGACACATCAGACCAATTACTGATAGCCAAGACAGACCAATATTGATAGGCAAGCAAATTGCTAAGTAGAAGAGAATGCTAAATAAATCAAATAATTGAATTTCTCCATTCAGAGGTGCAAGACCTAATTCAACAAAACACTAGATAGCTGATATTTTGCCTCATGTTCTTTGACATTATTGCTTTTCTTAATGCACAATCATCTGAAGTGAAAAAAGGAAGTAAAAAAAAAGTCAAACTTTCCCTATTAGGCTTAAAACAGGAATCAATCACTTTCTTCTACAAATAAATAAATAAATAAATAAATAAA